>MJUU01017603.1:116321-132418 GCA_002080025.1 Modiolus philippinarum | reverse complement strand
GAAATATTGCTGAAGTTGGCGTAAAACATCAATCAATCAATCAATATATCACAGATCCGCATTCATACGTATGAAATATACTGCTAAACTCAAATATGAGACTACTAAACACAGAAGATATTTAAAGGAAATGGTCAATATTGATAATAAAAAAGTATCATACCATTGCACGTCATTTCTTTATCTTTTATTTCTGACTCAGGTGAGAAATAAATCAGTAAAACAATAACTATAAAAAGGCAGTTGTTTATATCAATTTTTACCTCTTACACTATGCAATATGACGGTAGCGGCTGTGACTGAATATTTTCTAATCAAACAATATCTTAATATGTTGGCAAACCTAATCGAGAAATAAACACAAATGATATAAACTGCCATATTATTGACTAAGAACTAAAACATGCAAAGGTCCGGTCCAGTAGTGAATGCACTAAGAATAATCATTGTTTATTATTTTCTTCTTCTGTATTGGCTTTGTCTTTTTTAGTTTGGCACCAGTGTTTCCTGTCAAAATTTTTTAAAGAAGATGTTGAAAGTGAAATATTCAATTTCCGTGAGAATAATAAGATAAAATATATATGAAAACATCTTTCATTTAAATATGCATTGAAAATAAAAGCTATCCTATACCTTTATTTTTTCAGCTAAATCCTGAGAAAATCAAACGAGTAATGTAACAATGAGTAAAAAGAAGAAATAGTCTCAATGACAAAGGCAATATTTGAAACTAAATATTTTCATTTTAAATCAAATGGCGTAAAAAGTATCAATAAGCCAATTATTTAAGGCCATTTATACCTATTAACGATCCCTTTTCTTTTGTAATAAGAATAAAACATGTATTTTATTATTTGTATGCATTGAACTAGTGTGTTCTATTTTATTTCTGACAACTGCAGGATATAACTTTTAGTTTTAAGAGAAGTTTTTTTTCAGCAACAGCTATTCCATGATATATTTTTGTTTGATCGTTATTACCAGTTTTATTGATGGTCTTCCTTTTTTCTTCAGTATTCTCCGTCTTTCTTTTCTTTTGGTCATGACTGCCATTGGTGTGAAGTCTTCTCTTACAAAGTACAGGTCTATCAGCTGGAAATTAATACAAATAAAAAATATGCACAAACATGCAAGACAAGTATCATTTAGAAGTACCAAAACAAAATGACAGGAAACACCTGCAATGAGCAAAACACAAACCAAACATCACCCACCAACACGAAAAAGAGACAAGAGAGGCTTATAACTTTCTATCTTGATTCTAGAGCTGCTGAAGAGACATTAGTTGTCAAAGTGGCCATACAGATTATTCAAATTTATTATAGTTGGAGTTCACATATTTTAAGTCTCATGTGCATTTACTCAATATATATTTGTCAAATAATTAGTACCGAGACTAGCAAACGCCAGCGACAGCTATAGGGTTAAACTGGTTGATGGGTACCTAAAACCCCCTTCCAACATACAGTACTCCTATAGTGAAAGAAACAAACAAATAATTTTGTTAATAAACAAACAAAGTAATCTCTCTCCTCTTTTATCTTTGATCAAAAAGAATATATAACAATTTAAAATTAAACTAAATTTCTTATAAGTATTTCTGTATGGCAAGTTATCTTAAATATACGTACCAGAATTTGCTCCATCGTCCTTTGCGTTGGTTAATCTCTGACCTTTGCTGCGCAACACTTGAGATTTACACCTGAGTTTTGTTGGAGTCATGTCTGTTTGTGTACCCATGTCAACTCTAGGGGTACCCATAATTCCCGCTTGATGATACGGCACAAAGCATTCCCTGAAAACATGTGATACTCTCCATTTTAGTTTGTCAATATAAGTTTCAATTGCGAAATAAAACTTTTAGTGGAAAAATAATAAATAACATACGAGTGTGTTTGAAAATGTTTTCCTTTATCTATAATTAAGAAGAGTGTATGAAAAATAATCTTTAAAAAGGAATCGATTAAAGCTATGACAGATATCTTTTTAGAGATATGAATTGAAATACTAATTTGCAAATTGATACAAAAAATATAACTACCTGTGCAAATCACTATCAAATTCTTTTTTGATTTTTATATTTGGATCATTCTGAGTTTTCCTTGTTTCTGGCATTCGACACTGTATCAATAATGATCTGGTTGTCCGTGGTATCCTTTTCATCTGTTTCATTGTTTACTGTATTGCCAACTAATTCGGTTTCTTTTCAGTGATGGAGGGGAGGCGTGGTCTGCATTGTCCATGCTGTCCTTTTCTGTTGTGTTTGAAGTTTTCGACATGGTATCAATAATGATCTGGTTATCCGTGGTATCCTTTTCATCTGTTTCATTGTTTACTGTATTGCCAACTAATTCGGTTTCTTTCAATGATGGAGGAGACGTCTGCATTGTCCATGCTGTCCTTTTCTGTTGTGTTTGAAGTTTTCGACATGGTATCTATAATGATCTCCGCCGTGCGCGGTCCCGGCTGATGAATAGACCCGCAGCATCCTCTGAGCTTGGAGTATGCGTCTTCCTAACAGAGGACCCCGAGTTAACCCCGGGATATAGAAATAGGACCTTGTATCTCCGGCTTGCGGGGTGTGACCCCTCCTAAACGGAGGCTGACCCCGACGGTCCCGGGATATAGAAATAGGACCCATTCCATGGTTGTGCGGGATTAATAAATACACAACCCATCTTTCGGATGGGATGTAAACTCAGGTCCACGTGTTCGAAGAAATGCCACGCTTCCTGCACGTTAAAGAACCCTTGTAGCAAGCTTTTTTTGGGGTGGTCCGTAGGTGATCGGCTACAAGGCTAAATTCCCCGCCCTTGACGATTTCACCCTACTTTTCCAGTGGCAGTCAGAATTTCCCGTCCCATGGCCCTTTCCATACCCCAAAGTGATTATTTATTAACAAACTTGTTCTTGTCTTGATATAGCTGAAATATTGCTGAGTAGACGTTAAACAATATTCAGTCAATCAATCTATAATGATCTGGTTGTCCGTGGTATCCTTTTCATCTGTTTCATTGTTTACTGTATTGCCGACTAATTCGGTTTCTTTCAATAATGGAGGGGAGGCGTTGTCTGCATTGTCCATGCTGTTTTTTTCTGATTTGTTTGAAGTTTTCGACATGGTATCTATAATGATCTGGTTGTCCGTGGTATCCTTTTCATCTGTTTCATTGTTTACTGTATTGCCAACTAATTCGGTTTCTTTCAATGATGGAGGGGAGGCGTTGTCTGCATTGTCCATGCTGTCCTTTTCTGTTGTGTTCGAAGTATTCGACATTGTACCTATAATGATCTGGTTGTTCGTGGTATCTTTTTCATCTGTCTCATTGTTTGTAAGCGCTCTGTCTAATGCTGTGTCAGTCTCTTTACAAGCAGAAAGATGACATTTTGTGTCGTTTTCTTTAATTGATAACCAAAACTCATCTCCAACGTCTTCCTCGAAATCTGCACTCTGTTCTGTCACTTTCATAACCAGTGAAACAAAGTGATTAGGTTCAAAAACTGTCCCTTTAGTATTATCAAGACTTCCATCTCTTGACCATAGAATGTATATAGGTCTTTCATTTGAGATCGTGTCTGTTCTTGTTTTTTTCTGAGACTTAACCGGTGAAATTTGTGAATTCAACAATGGACGAATGGCCTTATTTGCGTCTGGATAAATTGACCATATATTTCTGTCTAACACCGCAGCAAGTGCGAAAATGTGTATTAAAGCTGACCAAGACTTTGGTTTGCATGTAAGCTTTGCAGTATATTTTATAGCGTGTCGAAAATCATTTATGCTTCCAAATTGTGTCGCTGCCTTGTCTGTAAGGCTAATGCTCTTGTACGTATTGATGCTTAAGTATTCTTGAAAGGGATTTATCTCCCAAAATATTTTTTTTAATTATAACCTTGCTTTATATAGATTGATTGATTAAACAACGGCAGTAGAATACCGAAGAAACAAGGGAAGCGATGACTACAAAAATCGAAGTCCAAAGACATGGCAAAAACGGTAACAGATAAAAACAAAGACAAAACAAGGACGTGAGACAGCTACAATGCACGGAAATAAAAAGATAACATTAAGAACTAAGGCACTCGCAGTGTGAACTCCCATGAAAACCGGGAGTGACATCAGGTGCTCCGGAAGGGAGCATTGTTTAACGTCTATTCAGCAATATTTCAGCTATATCAAGACGAGAACAAGTTTGTTAATAAATAATCACCTTGGGATATGGAAAGTGTCATGGGACGGGAAATTCTGACTGCCACTGGAAAAGTAGGGTGAAATCGAAAAGGGCGAAGAATTTAGCCTTGTAGCCGATCACCTACGTAACACTCAAAAAAAGCTTGCTACAAGGGTTCTTTAACGTGCAGGAAGCGTGGCATTTCTTCCAAAACCTGGAACTGAGTTTACATCCCATCCGAAAGATGGGTTTTGTATTTATTAATCCCGCACAACCACGGAATGGGTCCTATTTCTATATACCGGGACCCTCGGGGTCAGCCCCCGTTTAGGAGGGGTCACACCCCCCAAGCCGGAGATACTAGGTCCTATTTCTATATCCCGGGGTTCCCTCGGGGTCCTCTGTTAGGAGGACTCATACTCCAAGCTCAGAGGATGCTGCAGGCCTATTCATAAGCCGGGACCGCGCACGGCGGTGCTTTATTTAGAAACTCTGTTAATAATTTATTTGTTTAATTGTTTTATTTTGAATGTGTTTTTAGTGATACATCCTTTTTATGTATACTATTAGCAGTGGATAATCTTTTGCTCATTGTTGTTCCATCCCACAGACGAGGCTAGACTTTCTTCAAGAGATTTCAGTGTTCAGCACTGGATGCAATCCTTACCCATATATGGGGAGTTTACGCTGTTATGTATTAGTGTGTATTCTGCTTTTGTCTGGAGGTTTGTTTTTGTTGTGTCATCTTTTTCATTTCACGTGACCCACTTTTGCCTATTTGCCAATCGATATATGATTATTTGTTTTTATAAATCCTTCACTTTGTTGCTTTGGTATTTGTTTGTCGTTGTTTTTACGACTTATATTTTTGATATAATGATATCTTATAATACATGGCTTTATGTTTCTCTTTTTATTAGGTCCTTTCAATTTTAATTTTTTTTTCTGTGTGTAACATGTAATTTTAACACTTGCCTTTTATGCTGACTGATACAGAATTATACAGACAATCACCATTCCCTGTAATTTTAGCCGGTATTGTTTTGTCTTTTGTGATGGGTAAATCTGATGGAAGCAGGCATTCAGCTAATTCATCTTTATGGGTCTCCTTTAAAATCACTCTTTTGCAAGCTTCTACCAATTCTTGATTTAATTTTCTTAGTCGTTTGGTGACTTTCTCGGTATCATCCAGCTGTATGTATAAGTCCATGTTATGTTAATACAAAGGACCTAAGACAAGTAAGAAAAGATCATTATCTAAATGAAAGAAATAAATAACAAAAAATATACTGTAAACGTGGAAATTTTCGCAGGTGGATATTTTCGCGATTTTTGGTACCAAATATTTCGCGTAGGGGTAATTTTCGCGGAATCTTTGTTGGTAACATTAACACATATATAAACATAAATAACATAATAAGAAAACAAATGTTTCGCGTGGGTGATATTTTCACGCATTTTCCGATTCCGCGAAGATAGCGAAAACTACCCCCACGTGAAAATTTCCACGTTTTCAGTAAGCAGGGGTTAAGAAAAAAATTGTAATGCCAAAATTCTATCAGTAGTCATTTATTTGAATGAATTAATTTTGATGTTAGCGTACTTTAATATTTTTTTTATTTTTTTATTATTTTCGGTTGAATGCAACTTCATACATTCAGATAACATAAAAAATATATAGCATGAACATTAAATGAAATTATGCATCTTGACTATTATAATCAGAATAAGGCTAATTTAGTCAAATTACCCACGTTCTGAAACTCAAAAGATATCACAAACTTGCATTTTTAATATAACAAATCATGTCAAACATGCAATTCATTCGTCGTTATTTATACAAAGAAACGTATCATATTTCGTAGATTTAAACTGTTTTTATCTACTTGTTTAGGTGACTTGTTATCAAAAGTTTGCAAATTTATGATAATAAATACAGTCTATTAATTATATAATGTAGTTTGTATATATACATTGATTTAGCTCAAAAAAAGAAATGTTTTATCAAATCAAATTGAAATTTCTACATGAGACAATGTAATATCCAAGTAGCAGTTGCACTAATATGACACAAACAGTAATTTGAATAACTTATTTTTATATTTGGTAGAAAATATGTAGAAGACTTCTTTTCCGTTACGCAATTAAATGATTAATTATCATTTATGAAAATATCTTGTTTTAATAAGAATATAAATGCAATCTATATCTGATTCAATAATAAATTGACTTACCCAAAAACATGTCTTTTCTGTGTGAATTTACAGCGTGGCGACCATGCATCTAGAAGTCGTCATCAGTTTCCATTGGCGCATGATGTGAAAATTCTCAAAACAAATGTAATTCATAATGACATCATGCAGTGCATGCCATATACTTTTCACAAGAATTACTAAGGAAAGTCATATCAAAAATATGTGTAAAATATTTTTAATTGCTTTTTCAGAGAGTACAAATGTGTTGTAACATATTAAATATCATATAGAATATGTGTACCATAGCAGAGAAATGTGCATTATATGTATAATAATTAAAATCTCAGTTTGTCTGAGACAAATGCCATAACGTATTTAAATTCGCATTTAAAATGATGAAAATGGCCATTGAGCAATGATGTGCATTTTCAAAAAAATCCTTTCTTAGACATTACATGCTTTTTTCTGATTTACCAGATTTTTACACAATTATACCTATAAATTATTATAAATAATTTATAAAAGGATTGCAGTTTTATGAATATTTTAATTCTATTTATGATGTATAATCTAATTTTTTGCTCAAAACAAGTTATTTGTGCAGAAAAGGGAGTTATCTCCGCCTGCTCCAGGCCTACCACCTTAAGCATTACAAAATACTTGGAAATACTAAAAAAATGATTTTTATATATCTGTAAATGAGATATATTCAAAATGATGAAAATGAATGACAAAAATTTTGTGTCTTTTTATGGACCTCGAATTGTCGCACTGTCAGTATAATTAAACATTTGTTTCAATTTTCTCTTCAGAAAAAGAGAGAAAAAAACAATATGACAAATACGACGCCATTTGCAGTTTTATTCATATTTCTAACTGTGTACCGAGGTACAAATGGATCCAATAAATGGTGGTGTGAATGTCGCAGTAAGTACAAGGTTTCTTAACGAATCATGTTTTCTATTTTCCAGTAAATAATTGTTGTGGGATTTTTTAAATAGAACCTTAGGGTAAAAAAAACAAAATACTGAAGTTATTGTGTAAATTTATTTTCTTCATATGGCCACCTCGACAACTTGAGTCAGTTTTCGTACCGGCAGCTAAGTAATGTAATACTGGGTTGGCGAATACAGTCTGGGACTGACAGTCCACCACCAGTGGCATCGACCATGTGGTAATAAATAACGAAGGTTCTGTAAATTTGCTTTCTGCATGTGGCCATCTCGACAAATAATGTCTCTTAAGCGCAGATCTAATCAAAAGAAATGAAATCCAGAAATAGAAAGATGCATAAAAGCTGAAACGAGTATAAAAATCAAAAGGATGTCAATCGAAACCCAAATCAGCCAAGGACAGAGCTCTCCTTGATGAAGATGCTTCTTTCTTTTAAACAACATTTTCAACATGTATAAACGCCGATATTGACAAAAATTTAAAAAGGATGAAAGTCAAAAACTTGAATTAGTCAAGGACAGTCTTTAAACAACTTTTTCAACGTTTTCTGACTTCATAATGAAAGTTTAGCACCAAAGTATTGGACTGCTGGGTTGATGAATTGGTGAATACCGGCGGGTAGCAGTTGCTTCGTCTCGGTTTTAGTAAATAACAAGATACCGAAGTTACTGTAAATTTACTTTCTTCATATGGTCACATTGACAACTTGCATCATTCAAGTGCAGAACAAATCAAAAGATTGGAACTCCAGAAACCGAAAGATGTATAAAAGCTGATAGAAACCAAAAATCAAGAGCATGTAAATCGAAATACACAATGAGCACAGTACAGAGCTTTGCATGCGGCAGAAACACCTTAGTATAACACAGAATTTTCTGAAATTCCAAGTAAAAATTGTTTTCATGCCAGCTCAAATACTGGACTACTGGGTTGTGAAGCTGTTATTGTGAAAAGATAGGATAATCCTTCATGGATTCATTCCTTAATTTTCGTAGGCTTTATCATTTTGCCTGTTTTATTGAAAACTGTATCCAATACTCTGACAAGGTACTTTATATGGTCTAATTTTGTTAAAGTGGCCGGTAACTGAAAGAAATTAGAGATTTCGCGTTCCATTGGACCCATATGTTGAATTCTTTTACCATCATTTGCCTTTTCAAATGATATATCTTTAACTTTAACTACTAACACTGGGTTTGTGTCAATCCTGATACGGAGTTAAATACAAAAATAATTAAATACCGTATGGCAGCTCAGGTTCATCGATTGTCAAATAAAAATATCAAATATCACGAGTTCCGGATTGTCACACAAAATTTTGCGTTATCTTAAGCTCGTCTGCTACAGGCAATCTAATAGGTCGATTTGGGTTATGAAAATGAAGCTACAAGAATTTAATTTTAGAAGACCGACCTGAGTGTTTTCCGTGTAATTTTCCTTTCACAATACATATTTTACTTGACACTGTCGATGTTGCCGACACACGTCGCACATTTTATACAACTGATTCTCAAAAGGAATTATTTACAAACATCGCTTGCGACAAAATTATTCAATTTTTAAAAGCTGTTAATTTGTATAGTAAACAGATAAAGGGGAAGTTTGGGTACCCATAAACCGGTTTAACCCTACCGCTTGCTTTTGCTAGTGCCGGTACCAAGTCCGGCTGTCCCGAGTTCCTATAGTTGTTTACGTTTGTCTTTTGTCTTATTTGTGTTTTTCCTGTGTATTTCCCTAGCGGATTGTGGCATGTAATTATAATTTTCAGCCATTGTAGGTGTTTCCTGTTGTCCCTTTTATTTCATAGTAAACTTTAAGTATATTATCCAATTTTTAAATTTCATGAAATTTGATCTATTTATCTAAAATTGTCTATTAATTAGTATATTATTTTATCTTTTAGAAATCTTTTTCTCTGTACATAGCATAATGTTTTTAGACTTTTACCTGTATATATATTATCAACAGTTCACGCCACGATATAGCTGAAATATTGCTTAAGTTGGCGTTAAGCAACAATCAATCAATCAATCAATTTTAAAAATGGTAGTTGCTTTGGAAAAAAGTGCATCGTTATTTTTTTTTTATTTTGCCTTCTATTTAAATGAATCAATAAAAAATAGTGTCTCTTGAACCCATGAAACGAAACAACAGGCTCCTCTCTGCATATACAAAGGCTTGACTCCCTTTATTAAGTCATTTATTTTTCGGAAACAAGTCGGGCACATATGAGAATATTATACTTATTCTAGATGATATATTTCAAAAGAAATGTTTATACAATTTCATTTGAAAGCTGATGAATATTTCTTTGAAAATGTTATATTCATATGATATTTTGAGCCTCAATTTGTCATCCAAAGGAAGTTACTAGTATATGGACATTGAAGATAGAGGTGCTTTTTTGGTGAAATACCTGTCCCCATGCTGTACATTGCCGGTGTCGTATGAGATTTTAAAGTCAGTCTATGAAAACTGCAAGTTCCGTTTCCGATTTGTCGTGTACTTGCAGTGGATATCGACGAGATATTCTGAACAAATCCGTTAAATTGGCTTTGGATTCCAGTGACCTGAAGACTTTACATGTATACTGGCCTCTCACTGATACTGCCGATGTCTACTGAAATACATGAAGACTCTTTACCAAACCCTTCGGGGATTTTTGAGTTTGATTTTCTTCCGTAGTGCGCCAGTGTTTTACCAGCAGACTAGATTCCTTGAGCTAGCCGGCAGTTAAGCGGCGAGCACTCTTTGACCCTTCTTTCAAAATTACGTTTTGTCATATGCTTTTTCTGTTCAAAGATAGTGGTCATTGAGTTAGTAATCTACCTGCATTGGGTTTTATTCGCATGTTTATGATACTATAGGGAAATGGGATAGAGAAAGGGGAGATTTGGGTACCGGTTTAACCCTACCACTGGCTTTTGTTAGTGCCGGTACTAAGTCCGGCTATCCCGAGTTTCTATCGTTGTTTGTGTTTGTCTCTTGTCTTTATTATTGTTTTCTAGTGCAGTTCGGTTGTAAATTGTGGCATGTGATTGTAGTTCCTGGTCATTGTAGGTGTTTGCTGTTTTCCTGTTTTTGTAATTGCAGATTTCATACGGGGATTTACATGCTTATGAAATTTTAAAGCTATGAGATTTTAAAGTATGCGCCGTACAACGGAAATATTTAAACGGATTTCTATATAGAATTTAACTTTAGTATATAATTACAGGAATTAAATGTTTATTCAGCTCAGACACATTAGATGTATCTATATGTCTCTGTTCAGCTATTAATAAAAATAAACTAGACAAAGACGAATTGACGGGTTTAGTGGGGATCCATTAAGCTTTGCAGTAAATTTATTTTCAATATTGAGACACAACTTTATTTAAAAAAAGAGTTGCAGAATGTAGGCACGTTTAAACAACCAATAGGCAGAAACATATCAACAGGGTGACATTTATGCACTTCGGCGGAGGGGGGGGGGGGCGGTTATTATCCATTGTAGACAAACAATCAGTAATGCTCAACAAATTGTTTGTAGTTTTTAAATGCGGGTACAATTGTGATTATTTCTATAAATAAAATATAATTCAAATCAATATTAAGTGAATTAGACATTTTTATATTTCCTTAAAAGCCTGTAACTTCAATGGTTGATACTGTTTTGATGAATGACTAAGGACATTATTTCCAACCAACAAGAACCTAAATGGTCTAAGTAAATATGTTAGCATAGGGTCACACTGATAATTATATGACCCAACCTGACAACAGATAGCCAAAAATGATCATAATTATTTATCGCAACTATTTCTACAGCCATATGAAATCTGCAAACATAGGGTCAGAATAATATTTTATGACCAAACTTGACCACAGATAGCTATAAATGATTATAACTATTAATTGCAACTATTTCCCCAGTCATTATGACCCAACTTGACCACTTGACCACAGATAGCTATAAATGATCGTTATTATTAATTGAAACTATTTCCCCAGCTATGAAATCTGGAAGTATAGTGCCAGAATGATATTTTATGACTCAATTTCACAACAAATAGCCATAAATGATCAAAATTATTAATCACAACTTTTTCTACAGCCTGGAAATCTGCAAACATATGGTCAGAATAGCATTTTATGACCCAACCTGACCACAGATATTCATAACTGATCATAATTATTAATCGCAACTATTTTTACAGACATGAAATCTGCAAACATAGTGTAGGAATAGCATTTTATGACCCAGCTTTACCACAGATAGCCATAAATAATCATAATTATTAATCGCAACTATTTCTACAGCCTTGAAATCTCCAAACATAGTGTCCGAATAGCATTGGATGACCCAACCTAACCACAAATAACCATAAATGATCATAGTTATTTATCGCAACTATTTCCAAAGCCGTGAAATCTGCATGCATAGGGTCAGAATGATATCTTATGAACAAACTTGATCACAGATAGTCATAACTGATCATAATTATTAATCGAAACCATTTCCACACCCGTGAAATCTGTAAGAATAAGGTCAGAATGACATTTTGTGACCCACCCAACTAACAAATAACAATATATTGTAAGAATTTTTTTTTACCATAGGTATGAAATTTGCAAGCACTAAGTAAACCAACCCATATAACCATTGAGGATCTTTTTTTTTTCATTGCAACATTTAATAAAGCCAAGTAGTTGAGCCATATTTGACTTATTCCCACAGCAATGATTTGTAAGTTATATAATAACTACCTTATTTGGGCCATTATTTTTCTGCCTGTTTTAGGTTACCAAACGGTCACTAGGTTAAAGTCCCTTTATTGGAGGGAACTTTGAATACATTTCTTTATGCAATGCAATAATTTTCTTCTTTTTAGGTTTTTTATTTGCTTTGAAATTTAAATATTCAAATTCTACAATCCATTTTCTCTCAAAGTAATAATCATGCTTCACGCTGAATCTGGAACTAATATAAACATATAACTATTAATCCCAGGATGAATCAATAACAAAATCTGCGCATTTAGACAAATTATGTCTCAAAAGACTCAAAATGAAGAATGCTTCAAACAAACCCATATTGATAAAGTATCTATAGAAACACGAAAGTTCTAGAAGCCTATTAATGACTTATGTGCATTTTTAACTTTAATGATGAAATCACGACTGACAACCTTGATGTACTTTCAGTTTCGGTTCAGTACGATCAGTAACATACCTATTTTAGTCTGAAAGAAAAAGATTGCTTCTTGTGATTGAAAACATTCAATAATTCGCAAAATAATGTGAGATGTCACATCGCAGTTTCAACAGAGGTTTCCCGCACATTTCGCGATTCCGGAACTTGCAATTCTCATGCCGGAAGTTAACATGACAAAAATCGGAACCGGATCTTGCAGTTTTCATAGACTTTAAAATCTCATACCACATCGGAAATTAGTTCACTCTTATATGCAAGTTAATGTTATTGATTTTTCCATGGAAATATGTTAAAGGAACATTCACAAGTCCAGACACGTTGCCAACTTCATTTGAACTGCTAGTAAATGTTTTACAAAGATAGAATCACGTGTTATTTAACAATTGAAAATATGTGGTCATGTACAGAAGAAAACTTACAGTTACTTCGATATTTTGTAACTTATTTTCACTAGGACGATGCCGCTGCTAATGGATTATCAGTCTGCTAGGATATTCACCAAACGCAGTAGAGTACGTCGGTGCTGGAAACTAGCAATGCCTAAATTAGAAAATTTGCTTTCCAACTAAGGAGTCTCTCCCTCAAATCTCTATACTAAGCTGATTTTGGCTTTCAATTTAGAAACTAAAAATTAAGTCTTTTCAATCAGTTTTTTATATCTTTCGATTTTGGACCTCCCGTGTTTTGATTTCATCTGTACTGAAGAAAGTTGTGAAAATTGCAATATGCAAAAACTAAATTTACAGCAATTTTGGTATTTTGTCACTTAACATGGGAGTCTATTTAAGAGTGAATCAGTGGTTGAATATCCCGATAGGCCACGTTATCGGCAATGTAACCGGAACTGGTAACATTTGTTTTTTAAATGAAGTCTTTCCGGTTCCGGTTAGAGACGCACTGTTTCTTAAAAAACGATAAAGATCTCAAACTTGTCTTTAAGCCTTTTTAGCTCACCTGGCTATTCCAGAAAAACCTTTAGCCATCACTTTGGCGTCCGTCCGTCCGGCGTAAACATTTCATTCAAAGATCTTCTCCTCTGAAGCCACTGGGCCAATTGGAACCAAATAGATTAAACATTGGACCCTCTGCAAAGGACATTCAAAGATCTCAGAAACTACTAGTCCATATGGGAAAAGACATTCAAAGATCTTCTTCTCAGAAACTACTCGTCCAATTAGAACCAAACTTGGTCCTTAGATGGTTCCTTCTACAAAAGACATCCGACAGGTTGGTACCTCATCCAAGATGGCCGCCAGTGGGGAACATAGTTTTCACATTTGACCCTATGGGAAAAGACATTCAAAGATTTTCTTCTCAGAAACTCCTCGTCCAATTAGAACCAAACTTAGTCACAATGGTCCTTAGATGTTTCCTTCAAAACAAGGTATCCGACAGGTCGGTACCTCATCCAAGATTGCTGCCAGCGGGGAACATAGTTTTAATATTGGACCCTATTGGAAAAGAAATTCAAAAACTTGGACCCTATAGGAAAAGAAATTCAAATATCTTCTTCTCAGAAACTACTAGTCCAGTTAGAACTTAACTTAGTCAAAATGGTCCTTAGATGGTTTCTTCCAAAAAAGGTATCCGACAGGTCCGTACCTCGTCCAAGATGGCCGCCAGCGGAAACATAGTTTTAACATTGGACCCTAAGGGAAAAGACATCAAAGATTTTCTCAGAAACTACTAGTCCAATTAGAACCAAACTTAGTCACAATGGTCCTTAGATGGTTCCGTCCAATTTACATCAAATTTACAAATTACATCTTAAATGGGTTGAAATAGTTAACACATTCAAATACATTTAAAGATCCTTTCTGAAACAACTTGTCCAATTAGAAAACAATGGTACATAGATGGTACCTCCCAATAAAGGTATCCGGGAGGACCACATCTCATCCAATATGGCTGCCACCATAAAGATACTTTTATATTGGATGTCATCAAAAGAATTAGGTCTCTGATACCACTGATCCCATTGGAAATAAACTGGATCACATAAGTACTCTGGTGGCCCCCTTCAAATTCTTTATTTCTTTGGCTGATTCGCATCTCCGCCCGACTAGAAATATGTCTGTCCCTTTTTTTTAAACTACGATTCTGTCCTTAGCTAAATTTTGACTTTTTTATTTAGATCATTGTGGTTATTTGTTCTGTATCAGCCTTTACACGTTTTTGGTTAAATGACTTCATAATATTTGGTTTGGTTTGCACTGATGAGACATAAGTTGTCGAAATGCGCATAAGCAGAAAATAAATAAACAGTAACTTCGGTATTTTGCTATTTACTTAAGGCAACATGAAGTAAATTTGTATATTTTCACCCGGAGAAACCAAAAATAATCGGGCGGGCGAAATGTTTTATTTTTTTTTTTAATCTGTTCCAAACTGAATCAAATAAGATGCTGACAAACATAAAGGTCTTAATTGGCAATTTACCCGTTAATGGTAATATTCTGGTACTGAAGATTTTTCCCGAAAACCAAACCTTAACTGAAGTCATGATTGTGAAAATGAGAAAAAAATGGACGGATTTTGGTAGAATGGGGTGGGCGGTAACAAGAACCTACTACATGTAGTTAATTTAATATGGACTAAATTCTTAATAGTCACACAATAAATTCAAACTGGCGAGATGATGCATTAATGATGGAAGATCAGGGATAAAATACTTAATGTTATCTTTCTTTCTATTGAAGATGGAACTACGTCAATATGTCATCAGGAAGGGAATATAATATGTCTTGGCCAGATCTCAATTGAAAAATTGCCGACTTGTGAAGCGCCGACAGGTGTATCTGTACCATGCACGAATAGAGCACTTTACATTATTCAAGACGAGTGCAACGATCAGATGTTTTGCCTTCCAGACGTTTGTGCTTTTCCCGAAAATTACTCTCGAGTTTCCATTGATCTTCACTGCATTTGATAATTGTATATTTCAAAGAAGTTACACATTATATTCTTAAAATATATGGTAAACCAACATTAAAGAGTAAAAGCACAAAATATTTGTTCTGGTCTGAAACAAGCAGTCTTCTTATTTCGTAGCCATTTTACTCAAAACAAGATGAATCCCTCAACAAGAAATTGGACGGGATTTGCTACCATTTAAAGTTTGTTCCTTTTGAAATTCAAAAAATTTTGCACGACGCTTTATTGTGTTCTTTATCATAAAATTCACTATGATATTTGAGATAATTGTCCATCACGAAGAGTATCCAACACGAAATCAACTTGTATTGTCTAGTAATGGTAAAATGGAATAAAAAAGATAACAGGAAACACCTACAATGGCCGAAAAACATAGCCACATGCCAGAAAGTAAATAGGAACTGCACAAGAAAAAACCCACAATAAAAATACAAAAGACAAACATAAACAACGATAGGAACTCGGGACAGCCGGACTTGGTACCGGCACTAGCAAAAGCCAGCGGTAGGGTTAAACTGGTTTATGGGTACCCAAACCTCCCCTTTCTCTGTCCCGTTTCCCTATCGTAGAATAAACATACGAATAAAACCCATACAGGTAGACTACTAACTCCATGACCACAATCTAGAAAAGAAAAATGGGGGG
>MJUU01017603.1:101986-115683 GCA_002080025.1 Modiolus philippinarum | reverse complement strand
TCTTAGAATCATTATTAGCTTTATTAAGTTTCAGTTGTTGTGGGTAAATGATGTCGACATAATCTAAAAACTGGGGATTGTCAATAGTAAGGATATCGTCAATATACCTGCTGTTATCGTTGAAAATTGAAATAAGTTGATCACTGTTTTGTATGGTCCCATTTTGTAATTTTTTCATGAAGTCACGTTCGTAACAGAAAAGAAAAAGATCTGCAATGAGAGGTGCACAATTTGTACCCATGGGAATTCCAATGACCTGTTGATAAACAATGTTGCCAAAACGAACAAAAATGTTGTCAAGCAAAAGATTAAGTGCTTTAATCGTATCATCACACGTCCAGGAGGAATGATTGTTGTAAGTGATATTAGAAAAGAATCCTTGCGTTTTGTTACAACAAATAAACTGCAGTCCAGAAAATTTAAAAGACCATTTAATCAATTGTCCCAATTTAGATTTTATCAGATTATGCGGAAGTGTTGTATAAAGTGTAGAAAAATCATAACTGTCGATAGATGAAACTGGTTTTTGTATTGATTGCAATTTATCTAAAACTTCAATAGAGTTTTTTACACTCCAAAAGTAATTGACACCAGAGTTTTGATAAGTTTTTTCACAATATTTTATAATTAAGTCCTTTATACAAGAAAGTGCACTGGTTAAATGGATGGACAAGTTAGTAGTAGAACAATTACTCGATGCCGAAATAAAACGATGCTTGTACGGATTTTTGTGAAGCTAAGGAATCCACTACATAGTAGGCAAGGTGTTATCTTTAGGTGGAACTTTGAGCATTTCTGTGTTCTTGTAATGTTGTTTGGTGAGAGTTTGTTCATCACAATTGGTGCGTTTGAAAGTATTAGACTTGTCCAATTCGTTTTGTTGGACATCGATGTAGTATTTCTTTCAAATGATTGAAACGTTGTTAGAAGCTTTGTCAACTGGTACAAACACATATTTTTTGCCAAGATCTCTCAATTTAGACTTTGTTCTATTAACTGACAGCTTAGGATGTGGCTCAACATAATTATCTTTATAAAAATTAATTCTGTTGCTGACTTTGGTAATAATTTTATCTTTGAACAAATTCAGTGCGTGTATTTAACCAATCAGTATTTAACACCAGTGCGCGTAATCTGTTAAACAATATGCAATACAGACAATAATAGTACATAAGAATGAAGCTTAAATTGCAGCCATCAAAGATCATTTTCACCGTTTTTAGCGGAGTCCTTACATTACTTCTTTGTTAAATATTAAGAATTTTCTTACACATTTAGAAAATAACATATTTTGTCAAATAAATCAACCCATTTCGTTACTAGTGAACTTTTTGCAAACAAGTCATTGCATTGGACTCTGTCGACGTAAGGCGATACTACTTGAAATAATCAAAGATATAACCACATTTTTCAAAATCCGATTTCACTTGCTGAAATATATCGGCAAAAGAATACCACAGCATACCGAAAATACAGAAAATACATATTCAGAATTGTCGGCGTTTTCTTCGTTACAGGGTTAATTTAAAGAACGCACCTGTTTTGTCTTGCATATTTTGCCAAAACGACCCTTTTTATTGTATTTATTTTTACTAATGTTTTTGTATACTGTTTACTAAAGTCTGCTTTCTTTCCACAGCGGTACCATTACTTATGTTTGATTTCTCTGGTAGTTGTCATTCTGCTTACAGTTTACTCTCCGGTATTGTCTTCTATTTTTTTTTTCGTTGATGCTCAGAGATTTCAAGTCTTTTTACTAGCTCAAGGGCTTTAAGAGGGCAAGTCCCTTTTCTCTAAGTAATCGACGTCTTAGGACACTAGAACGACACTTCAAATGATTTGATCTCAAATGTGTTCATTTTTAGATGGTCAAATTCATAATCTGGGGTGCTGACCCGAAAGCCGATTATTTTTGGAACCTTACAATATCTAAATTTTTTGTCGATTTTGTTAAAAACTCAGGAGTATCTCCCTCATGCATAGCTCTGTCTTTAGCTAATTAGATCATATTGGTTATTTGTTCTCTATCAGTTTTTGAATATCTTTGAGTATATGGTCTTCCAAACGTTTAGATTTTATCTGCACTGAAGAGACATAAGTTGCCCAAATGCGCATATGCAGAAAGTAAATTTACAATAACCTCGGTATTTAGTTATTTGTTACCACTGGGTCGATGCCACTGCTGGTGGACTGTTAGTCCACGAGGGTATTCATCAGGCCAGTAGTCAGTACTTCGGTGCTGACTCGAAAGCCGATTATTTTTGGAACCTTACAAAATCTAAATTTTTGTAAATTTTGTTAAAAACTAAGGAGTATCT
Source organism: Modiolus philippinarum (assembly GCA_002080025.1). Lineage (NCBI taxonomy): Eukaryota > Metazoa > Mollusca > Bivalvia > Mytilida > Modiolidae > Modiolus > Modiolus philippinarum. The sequence continues at coordinate 113,365 of MJUU01017603.1, read as the reverse complement.
CCCTCATGCATAGCTCTGTCCTTAGCTAATTTTGGATTTACATTTAGATCATATTGGTTATTTGTTCTCTTTCAGTTTTTAAATATCTTTGAGTATATGGTCTTCCAAACGTTTAGATTTTATCTGCACTGAAGAGACATAAGTTTTCGAAATGCGCATATGCAGAAAGTAAATTCACAATAACCTCGGTATTTAGTTATCTATTACTTATTTCTGCAGCCTTGTCACAGAGTTTACAATAGTTGATGTCTCTTGTTGTTGTGTTTGCTTTAATGCATGACGTCCATGCCCAGTGATCTTATATTGTCAAAAATAATCCGTTATTGTAGCTTAAGTATTATCATACGTATTTCCAATGAATTCCAAAGAGCCAAATATATATTGAAATTCCGATTTTATCGTATGGAGTAATAATACTTTCATTTTCCTGGCAGTTGTCATAATTCCTGCAATATTAAAATTATTAAATTTTCAATGAAAAAATAAATGGATATGTAGAACATGTACATGGGACAAAATCCCTACAAAACATGCCAACAATAAGCAAATGGAACAACGCTTTCATTGTTGTTAGCTCACCTGCTCATAGGCCATGTGAGCTTTTGTCACCACTCGGCGTCCGTCGTCCGTCCGTCCGTCCGTTAACTTTTATTCAAAGATCTTCTCCTCTGAAACTACCGGGCCAATATTAACCAAACTTGGCCTGAATCATCACCAGGGTATGCACTTTCAACTTTGTGATTGTTATGTCCGTAGACCAAACAACATGGCCGCTGTAAAAATAGACCATATGGGTAAATTGTCATTTTTTGCAATTTACTCGAAAACCATTAGAGATATCAAAAATCTGACATGGCGTAAAATGATCAGCATGATGAGATCTACCAACCCTGCAATTTTGGAGAATATCCGATAACCCGTGTTGGAGTTATTGCCCATTTCCCGTAAAATTTCCTTTTTTTTTTTGTTACTTTTAGTTTTATATATTGAAAATGGTAGAAGATGGAAGTCAATTTTTAATGACAAAACAGGTCAGCATAGTAAGATGTACATGTCCAGCAATTTTGAAGAAAATCTGATCACCCAAATATTGGTTATTGCCCCTTACTCTTTGAATTTTCACGATTTTCATACATTTTTACTTTTATTTCAAAAACTGGATCAGATAAAGGTTAAATTTGAGTTGCAAAAGTGTTAAGCTTTTCAAGGACTACATTTTCTACATATGTCCAGCAGATTTGCATCTCATCCAAGATGGCCTCCAGTAGGGAGGATAGTTTAACACAGGACCCTATGGGAAATGCATTTAAAGATCTTCTCCTCTGAAACCACAGAGCCAGTAGGAACCAAACCTGGTCAAAACTCAACACACAAAGGATGAAGCAAATGATTTCTGCATTGATTGAAAATTCATTGTATCATTACCAAAAAATTCTTTAACATCGAACCCTGTGAGAGGACCCCCCCCCCCCATTTGATAATCTGACCAGCTTAGTTAGCCTTAATTAAGGTTTAAGCTGAAGATATCTCCTTCAAATGCTGTTCATGTTTTCATTTCTAATGAAAAATTACTGAAAGAATTCAGAAGTTATTATAACTAACTAAATTGGATGGTGCTCCTATATTGTAGGGACATGAAAAAATTTTCTTTGAAAGTTTCAGTAGTAAACATATGTTGAAAGGGAAAGGACAAAAATGACAAACACTTCATTATCTATTTATTGTCTTCTGATGTTAATTCTGTATTGGAATTTCATTGAGAGTCTTAAAAATTATTTTATCAAGGTCGGGGTCGTAAAGACCATTTTAGTGAGCTTCTAGGCTGAGGCATTCCGAATGGAGATTGGAAAGTAAGCCACATGTTTTTATACCACCTCCAAACAAAGTTTGGGGGTATATAAGAATCACCCTGTCTGTCTGTCTGTCCGTCCGTCTGTCCACACTTCTCGTAAGCGCAACTCCTCTTGAACCACTGGAAGGATTTTGATGAAACTTTACACAAAGGAAGGACACTATATGGAGATGTGCATGAAGGAATATAATTATTGTCCGAAACCAGGAAGGGGAGATAATTCGACTTTGACTTTTCTTTGATTCCCTATATATGGGTTAGCTCGTAAGCGCAACTCCTCTTAAACCACTTGAAGGATTTTGATGAAACTTTACACAAAGGAAGGACACTTTATGGAGATGAGCATGAAGAAATATAATTATTGTCCAAAACCAGGAAGGGGAGATAATTGGACTTTGACTTTTCATTGATTCCCCATGTATGGGTTACCTCGTAAGCGCAACTCCTCTTAAACCATTAGAAGGAATTTAATGAAACGTTTCACAAAGTAAGAACACTATATGGAGATGTGCATGAAGGAATATAATTATTGTCTGAAACCAGGAAGGGGAGATAATCCGACTTTGACTTTTCGTTGATTCCCCATGTATGGGTTACCTTGTAAGCGCAACTCCTCCAAAACCACTTGAAGGAATTTAATGAAACTTTACACAAAGTAAGAACACTATATGGAGATGTGCATGAAGGAATATAATTATTGTCAGAAACCAGGAAGGGGAGATAATTCGACTTTGAGTTTTCATTGATTCTCTATGTATGGGTTACCTTGTATGCACAACTCCTCTTAATCCACTAGAAGGATTTTGATGAAACTTTAGACAAAGGAAGAACACTATATGTAGATGTGTAAAATGTCAAATAGGCTGAAAAAGGGGGGAATTTTATATTTGTCTGATTTAGACAGAGTATTTTCATTGGAACCCTTATGAAAATTTCTTTCTTGAAGATTATATCTTTGTGTCCATACTTGTATTGTGTCCACAATTGTACTGTGTCCACACCAACTTAATTTTGCACTTACCATAACGATTCAGGGTTCAATGAGCGGGGGGTATATTTGGCTGCCGTTCGGCGACAGCTCTTGTTTTAAGTTTTGTTTTTTGTTCATGTAATGATAACATTATAGTAGCTGTCAGTGTCTTGCAGACCTTTTATATGATGAGGTCACTGTGTTATGTTGAGGTTTCCTTTTAACCAGACTTTAAAAACCGTTGACATTGCAACAAAAAGACTTTAAAAGTGGTCGCGAGAATCGAGAAGCGAAGTATCTTGCGATTGTTATTTTGTTTGTAGACCTGAACTTGACCGAGAAAGATATCTGTATTCAATGGTCAGAATCAAAGATTGATTTGTCATGTTTTTATTGAAATCTATGAAAGGACTTTCATCATGTACCAAATAAACTTTCCGGTACTGTAAGAACTGCTGTACTCGCTAACCATCTTTGTATGGTTGCTACATAATAGAAATGATTCTACACGAAAGAGAGACCCATTGAGAATCCCAATTTGATGGTTTAATATGGAAAATTTGTCATTGATCCTGCCATGGTACAATAGGACGACTTTGGTGATGAAATTGTTTTTGTTTAAGAATTGTGCTAACAGCTGTTGCAATAAATGTTAAATAAGATGTAACCTCAGACTTGGTCATTTTGCACTTAGACTTTCCACCATTGTATGCATATACTTAATTAATATATCCCAAATCTGTGTGTCTTATTGCAGTTTGCTGTTAATTTAATTGGATAATAATGTCGTTAATTTTTGCAACATTTGTTTTTTTTTCTTACATGTTACCCTATGGGTAAAGGATTTGTAACACTTTCTAGCCCACTGTTCATGACAGGGCCGAAACGTCCTAGTCTGAAATTACACATGGCCGAAATTTCAAAGTGCCGAAACATCTTGAAATCCAATTAAAAAGGCTTTGAGTGTCCAACGTATTTATATTGTTTTCTGCAAAATAGTTTTGCTATATTCTACATTTGAATGATTATGAATCATTTTTTTCAGTTATAATCATAATTAGACATTGACAATACTTTGAGTTTGTCAGTACCGAGATGCGACTTTGTGATTTCTTTGTCAAATGATTATATGAATGTAACCCTTCCTTATTTAGCTGCACATTACATACAGACAGGAGTGGAAGCCCTGTCCTTGATGGACTGGAGTTTTCTGTGTATCATGTGCGTTTTTGTCATTTACATTCACTCCATATCTTTTCATTTTTTCTATTGGTATCACTAAGATAATATTTCTGGTGACTTTAAGAGGTAATCAATACTGAGATAGGATACATTTTTTTTTAATTGCACAACATGACGAGAAAGATAAATGCTTAGAAAGTTTGCTTCATCTCCTTCTTACAATCAAGATCAGTTTAGAGCTGAGAAACCAGCTGCCAGTAGAATTCAGTGTAAAATGGCAACTAAAGTATTCTTGATCTTTACAATATATCAATTACAAATACCACCCCTTCAGCATGTTCAGTTCAGAATTAGGTATGAATGTGATTATATGAATGTTAGTAAAGATTGGGAAACACAGGCTCTGAGTAATGAATTGCCTCTCAAGAATCAATGTGATTGTATGAATGTTAATAAAGATTTGGAAACACAGGCACTGAGTAATGATTTGCCTCCCAATAATGAAGTGAATGTATGAATTTCGTGCAGTGTTGTCTATTGATAAATTATTGAAAATTAAAAGCAAAAAAAATCCCAATATAAATACAATGTATATGGTATGTTAGTTAAAATACCTGAAATACAATTTACCCATTACCCACTAATGTAATGAATTTTGACATCAAATGAATGAAAAAAATATTGAAGAGTCCATCAGAAAAAAGTATGTTAAATTATTATGTACTAGCTGTAAACATGTATATTCATTTTGAGTTGCATGTAGCATTGTGGGAGCAGTATATTAGAATAAAGAGCAGACAGTATTAAGAGAGTAACTTCGGTATTTAGTTATTTGTTACCACTGGGTCGATGCCACTGCTGGTGGACTGTTAGTCCCCGAGGGTATTCACCAGCCCAGTAGTCAGTACTTTGGTGCTGACCCGTAAGCCGATTATATTTGGAACCTTACAATATCTAATTTTTGTACATTTTGTTGAAACTAAGGAGTATCTCCCTCATGCAAAGCTGTGTCCTTAGCTGATTTTGGCTTTCTATTTAGATCATATTTGATTATTTGTTGTCTATCAGTTTTTAAACATCTTTGACTTAATGGTCTTCCAAACATTTAGATTTTATCTGCACTGATGAGACATAAGTTGTCGAAATTAGCATATGCAGAATCAAAATTCACAGTAACTTCGGTATTTAGTTATCTGATGTCTGCCATGTAGTACCCAAATTGTGGTGACAACAGCTCTTGAACCACTACTTGTATATAGTCATTCAGGGATGGCTCTAGCTGTTGAAATTTTGTCGCTAGAAAAATTGCCAACTTGCATTTTTTATTGCCGTTGAAAAAATGGGACACCAATAAGGTAGCACACATTTTATTTTCCCAGTACTAGTGATTATCCTACTATTTGGCTCCCATGGTATTGAGAAAATTAGTTTGTACTTTGTAAATCATTTATATCAGTATATTGGAAAAACTATTTCAACACATTTAAACTGTAACTGAAGCAAATGTTCATACTGAAGTATGAAAAGCAGCAAATTTGATGATCAACAAAAACATCTGGTTTCTCATACAGGAAAACAATAAAATCTCGAAATTCTTGACATTCGATTTACACTGGGGAATTTCTGTGCACAGATTTGGAAAAAAATATCCCTTTTATATGACCACAAAAATTTGAGGTTGTATAATGGTATGGTGCTAGCATTGGTGGTATGTTGGTTTTTAAAGCTCCTTAGAGCTTAAGTTATATATTTTCATACGACCGCAAAAATTTTTGCATTCGTATAATGGTATGGTGCTGTCGTCGTTGTCTGTAGACACTTTTGTTTTTCCGCCGTGCGCGGTCCCGGCTGAAGAATAGGCCCGCAGCATCCTCTGAGCTTGGAGTATGAGTCATCCTAACAAAGGCGACACGTTTGCCGTGTGTCGAGACCCGTGTCGATGGTTGAGGAGATCCTGGTAGGTGCGAGCCTGTGTTCAGACTCCCGCTACGGCCATAAAATACCCGTTGGGCTGAGAATACAGGATCAATATCTTACTTTGGCTCTGATATCATCTAAACGGGAGGTCGGATTGGCCCTGTCCGATCAATAGACTGGTCACGCCAAGCCCTCCAGTATATCTTTCCAACTTGAGTTTAAGTTAACCTGTATGTAACATTTTTGTCTTGATTTAAACCATCTATACAGTGTAGGGGTACTGGAGAAGGCGGTGGCTCATGGGTCAATCAAGTAGTACGCTTTCCATCAGTGCCTGATGGTTACGCTCCACTTGAGTATACCATCTTTGGAACACTTGATACTTTCTGGTGGAGATCCCTAGAATCAAAGTATCGCCCCTATTGGCACTCCGTGGTGGGTGGGTGACAAAGATGGTGAAATCTCCTTTCTTACTACATGGCACAACAAACCCCTCAAAACCAACCAGTTCCAAATAGAAAAAGAAAACTAGAGAATTCTATTCCAGAGGTTGAAGATAACAGTTGGACAAAATTTATTGTGTTGACAGGATCATCTGATAAGCAAATATCAATCCATTTGCTATCCAAAAGACCATTCAAAGCATTGCTGGAACAGTAAAAAACGTCTCCAGAATGCGATCAGGTGATTTACTAATTGAAGCTTCTTCCAAAACTCAGAGTGAAAATTTATTAAAAATAACCAAAATTTTAGAATTCAAAGTTTCGGCATCTCACCACAGAACTCTTAATAGCAGTCGTGGTATTATGAGAGATAGAAGTCAATATCTTTCAGATGTTAGCGATGAGGAAATTTGTGACGAATTATCATCACAGGGCGTCACAAAAGTTCAAAGATTTATTTCGAAAAAATCAGGAAGCGCTGTAAAACTTAATACTTTTCTTTTAACTTTCAATTGTTCAATTCCTCCAACATCATTGAAAATTGGCCCCTTTGGTATAAAGGTGGACAAATTCATGCCAAACCCTGTTAGATGTTTCACTTGCCAAAAGTTTGGTCATGGCACCAAACAATGTAGGGGCAAGCTGAAATGTTTCAAATGAAGAGAGGAGGGACACCAGGGCACCGAGTGTGGTAATGCACAGAAATAAACAAACTGCGGCGGTGCGCATATGGCCTCCTCACGGGATTGTCCCCTTTATACCAAGGAAAAGGAAATTTTGAAACTTAAAACGGAGAAAAACGTTTCATACAAAGACGCACGTCAACAAATTTCCTCATCAAACACATCTTTAACAGCAACATCCACATATGCTGACAAAGTTAAAAACCTAAATCTTTCTCGCATGTGGAAACACAAACAAATTATACTTGGCCAATTGACACTCCAATTCCTAGGCCAATACCTGTAAAAACTCTTCCGAAAGAAAACATCATCAATCCATCAAAATTTAAAAATGCTTCAAATTCAACAAAGTCTACACAATCATCGCAATCAATACAATCTGTGTCCACATCTCCTTCGAAAGTTCAATCATCTTCCAAAACATAAATTTAAAGACTGGCCCTAAAAATACTAAGGCCATCGGACAGAAATCTGCAGAAAATTCATCAACTGCAGAAAAACAGAAACAACCAAATAGTGCAAATAGCCAAAGACATGGTGGACACGAGAAGTCCAAATCGGCTATTAGCACTTCTAACAGATATGAAAGCCTGTCTTCAGACGAAGACACTGGAAAATCTAAAAAATCTGGTTCATGCAAAAAACCCTACTGGGATGTTAGCATTTGGGGAACATTAGGTACCAACATGGATACATCAGAACCAGAAAACAACATCGAAAATGAACGACCACACAGTAGGTCTTCGTCTGCAAGTGGTCGATCGTCTCGTCATCCCTCGGTTTCCCGAAAGGGAAATTTCTCACCAATACGACTAAAAATGAATAATATAATTCAATGGAATGGCCGAGGTTTTAAGATAAATTTAATTGAAATTACTTTATTAATTCAAGCTTTTAATCCTGCGGCATTTTGTCTTCAGGAAACGCACCTGAAGAAAAGTGATACGTTGAATGTAAAGAACTACTCTCTCTACAGCACTTATGTAGCTGAGAATGAACGAGCTGCTGGCGGCTCAACCATTCTTGTCAACAACAATATTGTCCACAGTACTGTTGATCTAAATACCGATCTTCAGACTGTTGCAGTGAGAATTTCTTTAGAGAAAACGATCACATTATGTTCTGTGTATTTACCACCAAATTTCAACCCCAGTCTGAGTCAACTTAAAAACCTAACCGACCAACAACCCGCCTCATTTATTATGATGGGCGATTTCAATGCTCACAACCCACTGTGGAGTAGTTCTGCGTTGAATGACAAAGGTAAAAAGATTGAAGACATAATGTCGCAGGTAAGTTTATGTATTTTTAATGACGGTTCAAACACTTATTTATATCCGGGAAATGGGGCTTACTCAGCTATAGACCTAACTATAACTGACCCATCTCTACTTTTGGACTTCTCTTGGAAAGTACACGATGACTTATGTAGTAGTGATCACTTTCCTATTATTCTTCAACATCTTTATTCTACTACTGGAGAAAAGCCACAGCGTTTTAAATTTGATAAAGCTGATTGGTCACTTTATGAAAATTTATGTAGAGAAGAATTGAAATCTGAATAGTTTGAAGATGTTCTTGATCCCTCAAGTCTTTTCAGTAAAAAAATACTTTCCATTGCAAATAAATCTATACCGAAAACCTCGGCAAACCCAAAACGGCCTGGGAAACCTTGGTTTGACGATGACTGTGATGATGCTCTGATAAATCGTAAAAAGGCAGAGCAACTTTTCAATAAACATCCAAAGACGGAAAATCTTGGCAATTTTCGCGTTTTTCGTGCCAAAGCTCGGAGAACCTTGAAATAAAGAAGACGCACTTCTTGGCGTAACTTTGTTTCAAAATTAAATTGTCATGCCCCTATGAACAAAGTTTGGAATATGGTACAGAAAATCAAGGGTAAAAATAGAAAAGCTAATGTACTGAGCCGGACTCAGCGAGCTTAACCTAGTTCGTTGACCCAATTCAAAATAAAAACCCAGTGTGGATCAACTATTTTAATTAGCCGGTGAACAATTGGTAAAAACCTGAAAAATACAATAATTAACAATCATAAGTTATGTGTCCAAAATAATGAGAATTTATAGTCATCTTAGGCTACCGTAATTATGAGTAGAATATCAACATATTTAAATACACAATAATTTGCATAAATAAACACAAATATGACGTGTGTCTGTGTATAATATTATACATGGAGTTCCGGTATAGTCACGGAAGAATACAGTTGAATTGCTGTAACACACGGAATATGTGTTCCATAATTATATCTGGATGTATTTAAATGTCACTAATTGGTTGCCGTACATTCTATATTTATACGAATTATGCAACTGAATATCGGTTGTTTATCTTCCTCTTGTAGACGGAAATAATACATAAAAACTTTACTTTGTTGAAAGTTGTAAATATAATTATAATCAATAGTTGTATGTTTCTGTGTGAGATGAACATTCCGTAAAAATCGATATTTATAGCAATTTATGTAATTAACGTGTAGAGCTGATATTCACAATAAACTGTTGTGTAGTAACGTTAAATGGATCAATCTTCATCCAAATATAATGAAAATATAATATAACACTTACACTGTTGTTGAACTAGGGTCCAAATTCCAAACAATATCTGGACATTCATATACGTTCTAACTACGATTTTTCTGAGTGAAAGGTGGGATAGGGAAACGAAAGCAATTATTTGAAATACACACGGTGCGTTCGGAATGTCTCCATGTTTGACATGACTATACACTAATTGTGACAATACAGCTAATGTCCATCACATTAAAAACGGACAAGATATTTTAACATCTGAAGTAGATATTGCAAATAAAATTGGAGAAACTTTTGAGAAACATTCTTCTTCTAAAAATCTAGGACCCACATTCCAGAGAATTAAAGAACAAAAAGAACGAAATAAACTTAACTTTCAATCTAAAAATACAGAGGAATACAATAGATTGTTTTCGATGGACGAACTGAAACAATCCTTGGATAAGGCACATGACACGGCATGTGGCCCTGACGATATCCATTATCAACTCCTCAAACATCTTCCTTTATCAACTCTGGAAATTCTTTTAAATCTTTTTAATAATTTGGGAAACGGGGAAACTTCCACCTATGTGGAAACAAGCAACAATAGTACCTATTCCCAAACCGGGTAAAGACCATTCCGAGCCATCGAATTACAGACCACTAGCATTAACTAGTTGCGTCTGTAAGACAATGGAACGGATGATAAACAACCGTCTTGTTTGGTATCTCAAATCGAACAATCTTCTGTCGAACATTCAAAATGGATTTCGACAAGGTCGTACAACAAATAGACCATTTAGTTCGATTCGAAACATTTATCAGAAATGCATTTTTAAAGAAAGAACATGCAGTATCCATCTTTTTTCGATATTAAAAAAGCATATGATACAACATGGAAATATGGCATTTTAAAATGGCATCTTTTTGATATGGGGTTGAGAGGAAGTTTACCAAATTTTATTGAGAATTTTCTCAAGGATCGTGAATTCAATGTTAGAGTCAACTCTACATTTTCCGATTCGTTTGAACAAGAGATGGGTGTTCTGCAAGGAAACATCCTCTCTGTCACACTGTTTAGTATTAAAATAAATAGTTTGGCCCAGGTTTTAAAAGATAACATCGACGGATCTCTTTATGTAGATGATTTTCTGATTGGCTATCGTGGCAAAAACATGAATAACATAAAACGCCAACTGCAATTATGTCTAAACAGAATCGAAAAATGGGCAGTTGAAAATGGTTTTAAATTTTCAAGCTCGAAAACAGTCGGGATGCATTTCTGTTGTAAGCGGAAAATGCACTCAGACCCAGAGCTTAAACTATACAATAACCCTATAACTATAGTAAAAGAGCCCAAGTTCCTTGGTTTAATTTTTGATAGTTAAATCTCATTTTTCCCCATATCAAAATGTTATAAAACAAATGCCTTAAGGCATTAGATATTTTAAAAGTTGTGTCGAGTACCGACTGGGGTGCGGATAGCACAGTTTTATTAAATTTATATCGATCGTTGAAACGGTCAAAACTAGATTATGGATGTTTTATTTACGGTTCCGCCCGCAAATCATACGTTAAATTACTAGATACCGTTCACCACCAAGGTTTGCGTCTTTCATTAGATGCGTTCAGAACTTCTCCTGTGGAGAGTCTCTATGTTGCAGCTAATGAACCATCCTTGGAAGAAAGACGTATTAAACTTGGTTTACAATATGCAACAAAGCTTAAAGCGTATCCTTCAAATCCTTCTCACAACTGTGTTTTCAAACCTCTTCACAAAGCTGACTATGAAAAACGC
>MJUU01017603.1:39806-101723 GCA_002080025.1 Modiolus philippinarum | reverse complement strand
GGGGATCGTGCAGCAACTCTTCGATTACCATCCTCTAGTTCTATATTTACTGCTGAAGCTAACGGTATTTACTCAGCACTTAAATTTGTAGCTTTATCGCAAATAAATTCATGATCTGTTCCGACTCACTTTCTTGCCTATTGGCAATTGAAAGTCGAAAAACAAAACAGCCAATTATTTTGAAAATAGCCGAATTCTACAATTGCCTATTGGCAATTGAAAGTCGAAAAACAAAACACCCAATTATTTTGAAAATAGCCGAATTCTACAAATTACTTGTAGCATTAGGCAAAGAAGTCATTTATGTTTGGATCCCTAGTCATGTGGGGATCTATGGAAACACAGTTGCTGACCAGGAAGCCAAGGATGCACTAGATGATGAGATGGCGGATTGTCCAGTACCGTACACTGACATGAAGCCTTTAATCGTTAAATACATTTTAAAGTTATGACAGGCCAAATGGGATCTGCAAATAAATAATAAACTGCATGGAATACAGTCAGACGTCGGTAAACAAGTCGGTTCCTGTGGTAAAAACCGTAGGGAATAGGTAGTGTTGACCCGATGTCGTATTGGACATACTAGAACAACACATAGTTTTATCCTCAACAGTGATGATCGACCTGAATGTATTCCATGCAATTGTCCTTATACAATTCAACATGTTTTAATTGAATGTGTAGATGTTGCCGATATCAGGCGTGATTTTTATTCTGCTCATTGTCTTAAAGACCTATTTACAAACGTCGCTGGCGACAAAATCGTTCAATTTTTAAAAGCAATTAATTCATTTAGTAAGATTTAAATGGATCAATTTTAAACAAGTTTCTAATTTCTAATATTGTTATTGTTAAACCAAAAATTACTATTATGTTTTTTAACATTTTACACATCTGTTTTACTTGTATAAAGCTATATGGTTTTATAATAATATTTTATGTATTTATTAAAATTGTTCAATGAACCCAACAGTTCTCGCCACAATATAGCTGAAATATTGCTGAAGTTGGCGTAAAACATCAATCAATCAATCAATCAATCACTTTTGTTTTTGGTCAAGAACTTAAGTTTCAGTTGACCAATCGTTATGAAATTTTAACCAAATGTTCCTTGGCTCAAAAAGAAGGCTTGGCTAAGTTTTGGTCATTGTGGCCCCACCTGTTTTAAAAAAGGGGGCCAAAAAGGGTTAAATATGACGTTTTCACATATTTGACTGTAGAATCTTTATTATTTATCGGATTTTGATGGGGTTTCTTTTAGTGTCTTCCTGAGGAAATTCCCAATCAGAAATATGCAACGGATTGTACCGTTAACGAGATAAATGGGGCCCAAAAGGAATGAAATTTAAAAAAAAAATAATTTTTAATTTTTAGTCCGATTTTGATGCAGTTTAAAGAAAGGTCGGGTGGCAACGCTTTCTAATGTCATGACCTTGTCAGTTGAAGTTCACTATGAAGAAAAACAGGTGCTTCAGTTTTGGAAAACCAAATTGATCAGTCGTATTCTTAAATTAAAACAGTAAGTTAGAGAGAAAATAAAGTAATTCACGCAGATTTGAAATAATTTGATGATCATTTAAAAGAATGAATATAAGAAAAAGGATGCTCCACCCCTTAACGGAAATTTATCATTGGGAAACTTCGAGTGATTTCGGAAGAATCGCTTGTCATTGTTCGAAATCTTCAACGGATTAGATAAAGTGCATCTGTGCTTATATATAAATATTGTCAAACTGAAATGGATAAAAAGTTCTATGGTGAAATGATTTTACATAAACACGAGAACATTTCAGTTGCTTGAACGGCATGTAAACAAAAGTTTCAGCAGGGGACCCAATGCGCAACAGATGCTGAATGGACAAAGTGAAAAAGTGAAAGTAGCATGACCACAGCTTAGTTGCAACATGCAATTTAGTGTTTCACTGTTTTTATAAATACTAGTATATATTTCTACTGTTTTCTATCCCTGCTTGGCTCCATCCTGACCGTTCAAAATATTATTATATAGTTATCAGTTTGTTACAATGGTAATATTACTATAAATATATATGTTCTGGTGTTCCTTGTCTAATTTTATATGTATATGTACCTGAAATAAAAGCTAATCATTGTATGAAATTTATATGCCTTTGTGGGACCATTAATTGGAATAAACAATCTTATTCTATTCTTATTCTTGTAATAGTATTGCGCTATCGTCGTTGTCATTGTGGTTGTCATCCGGAATCGTCGTGGTCTATAGACACTTTTGTTTTGGTCAATAACTTTCTGTTCCTGTGGATCAATCCTTAAGAAATTTTGACACAATGTTCCTTGGCACAACAGTAAGGCTAAGTAGGGTTTTCTTTGTTTTGACCCCTTCTGTTTTATACGCCATACGCCCGTCTAATGACGGACATATTATGGTATACCAATGTCCAATTGTCCGTCTGTCTGTCTGTCCGCCCGTCTGTCTGTCAGTCTGTCCGTCCGTCTGTCTGTCTGTCCATCCGTTCGTTTCATATGTCGCGCTCTAACTTGACAACCATTTGGCTGATTCACTTCAAACTTTGTATAGGTATTTGGCATGATGGCCTCACAATCTGTATACTTTTTCACAGAATGTCGATTTTTCTTGCAAGAGTTATGGGAGTTAAGAGTTAAGAGTTTGTGTTAATTTTCATGTACGAGGAACCTCGTGTGTCACATCAATCATCTGTGGTCAGAGGATGCATCTTCGAGAGTCTTGCAGCATCAGATGATAATTGGGTTACTTTGACCTACATTTTACACTTGAATGACTTAGTTTAAAGTTACCATAATGTTTATATCTGAGATGCTACAAATTACACATCAATGATCTTAGTGTTCAGTGGTTGTGCCTTTGACAATCATACATCTTTACATTATATTAGGGTTATTTTTTCTTGACAGTGGGCGAGGGGATTAGCTGTCGATTAGCTGGTTGTGCCTTTGACAATCATACATCTTTACATTATATTTGGGTTATTATTTCTTGACAGTGGGCGAGGGAATTAGCTGTCGTTTGCGACTGCTCCAACTTTTAGTTGGTTATTTGATTTTTATCGGGTTTCTTTCAGTGTGCTCCTGAGGAAATTTCCTAAATCTGTAGTATGCCAATTAATTCCACGTAGCGTGTGCTGTTGATAAGATAAAAGGGGCAAATCTCAAACATTTTATTTTTTTTTAATTTTTAGTCTGATTTTGATGCAGTTTTTACCTCATAAGCGGAACCCTAGTAAACCATTTGAAGGATTTGATGAAACTATGCACAAAGAAGTTACCAAAGGAAGAACACTATGTTAACATATAGATGTGAATGAATGACTATAATTTTTTACCATCGCCATTAAGGAGAGATAATTTGACATCGCATTTTTTCATTGATTCTTCTGCAAAGATTACCTTGTAAGCACAACTTCTGTTAAACCACTTCAAATATTTTGTTTAATATTAACATAAAGGAATGACACTATATGCAGATGTGCTTGAAAGAATATAATTATTGTCCGACACCATGAAGGGGAGATAATTTAACTTCATTTATTGCTATAGTCACATCTACTTGTATATATATACCGAAGCAATGAAGTTGTTGATCAGGAAATTTTTCTGGACATCTGTAGAATTTGTAATGGAAAAAAGATCTTCATAAAGATCTTAATATTATTCAGAAGCGTTTCTTATTTATTCCTTTTAGATGCCTAAATCTAAGAATTGGAAAAAAGTGCTGCAAAGAAAGGAAATACCTGTAAAGGTTAGTATAAACTGACGGACCAGACTGAGGATCCTGGCCTCTCTAACAGGACTGAAGACACGGACTTAACTGAGGATCCTGGCCTCTATAAACACAGGACTGAAGACCTTACGTCTGACGTGACTCAGGATCCTGGCCTCGGTAAACACAGGACTAGAGACATGCTTGAAACTATGCCTGAAATATCTGAAACTATGCTTGGAACATTGTCTGAAACAAAATCTGGAAATTATCTGAAACTATGTCTGGAATGTTGTTTGAAACTATGTGTGAAACATTATTTGAAAAAATGACTGAATCACTATCTGAAAAGAATATACAAAAAACTTTTAATTTACCTGGAACATTTTCTCTAACTAACCCTGGATCATTATTTGAAACTTTGCCCACATCATTATCTTAAACAATACCTGAGACATTTGGAACATCATTTGAAACTATTCCTGGATCTATGTCTGTAAATTATATCCAAGAAGGAACTTAAACATTTGTTACTTTTGGAACATTTGATCAGTTTAATAAGAAATTTTCTGCACCGTCGCGAGGCAATCAGTTCATGTGCAATGCATTAGTTTTTTTCATTAGATATGTACAAAAATGTCGACCATGCTTCAATTGATCTGGATAGTATTCTTCAGATTGGTGATCAAGTGTACCAAAATACTGTAGAAAATCTGAAAAAAAAGATGGATTGTTTAGAAGTGTATTGTTATCATGTGATGATATTCCTGAAGTCATAGACACAAGTCACGGGAATTTTAAAATAAAAAAAAATTGAAGAAATGATCGGAAGTGGAGGTCGCCAGTTATCTATATCGGGACTTCCTTCTTTTCAAGATGCACTAACATCTGCAATTCAAATTTCAAATTTTCTTCTTATAACAAAGGGAGCGATATTTTCTGCAATTTTGTTTCATAGTGATACCTATTTTTTCTTTGATTGTCATGGTCATGGTAAAGATGGTTTGTCTGATTTCATCGATTCAGGTAGATCAATTTTAATTGGGTTTGCTAAGTTAGAAAATCTCATTTCATATCTTAATGCATTTAATTCGTCTTTGTTGATAGATCTACAAACAGATTTTAACATTCTGCCAATTTCATTTGAGCCAATAAGAAGTTTCATTCAACAGGACAGACAGCCATTAGAGAATTACTTCAAAGACCAATTAGAAAAAAGAACAAAAAAAATTAACTAGATCAGAATATATGAAAAATTACATGAGAAAGAAACGGAACAACATAAAAAACAAGGAAATAGAGAGAAAGAAAGATTTGAAATGAAAGCAAGACAATAGAGAAGATGCAAAATATAGACAAAAAGAGGCTAAAAAGGAACTGGCTGGCGAGCAAGAAAAAAGCAAGGAAACATCCATTGTATAGACAAAAGGAGGCTAAAAATGAACTTGCTAGCAAGCATAAAGCAAGGAAAAAACCCTTGTATAGACAAAAGGAGGCTAAAACTGAACTGGCTAGCAAGCATAAAGCAAGGAAAAATCCATTGTATAGACAAAAGGAGGCTGAAAACGAACTTGCTCACAAACGAAAGGCAAGAACAGATTTGATTTTCTCTCAAAATGAATTAAAAGCTAAACAAGATGCACGGAAAGATGTATGGTATAGGAGAAAAGAGTCTCAAAGGGAACTTGATTATTAACGAAGGACAATAAAAGATTTGACTTTCTCTCAAAATGAATTAAAAGCTAAACAAGAGGCAAGGAAAGATGTAGCATATAGAAGAAAAGAGGCTCAAAGGGAACTTGCATATAAACGAAGGGCAAGAAAAAATTTGACTTTCTCTCAAGATGAATTAAAAGCTAAACAAGAGGCAAGGAAAGATGTAGTGTATAGGCGTAAAGAGGCTCGAAATGAACTAGCCAACAAACGAAAGGCCAGAGAAAATCCCTTAAATTCAGAAAAAGAAAGAATAGTCAAACGAAATAGAAATATAAGTAGGCAACAAGATAGATCTAGCAAGAAAAAGCAAAGGGAGAATCCTCAATTTGTTCAACATGAAAAAGAATCCAAAAGACAGAAGGTGCATGGGTCAACACTAATACTTCTAATACTTGCATTGCAAAGACAAGGATTTTATATAATATGACCATAGTTTAACATAGGACCAAATATAATATATCGGCCAACGAATACCGAAACAAAAAGTGAAAATTTTAAGTCCATATTGCAAATTGAAGAAAAAACAAAGAAGCAAATTTGAACAAAAATGCCGCAAAACTAAAGCCCTAGCACAATGAACCCATGCAAAAACTTCAGGCATCGTCAGGAAGGGGTAAGCACGATCTGCTCTACGCGTTTCATCCGTCACACTGCCCATTTCGAATTTCCGGTGTTACCTCCTGTCATTAAATATAGGCGACTATCGAGAGTAATTTTTAAAATCGAATATTACGGAAGTGTTGCAGAAAATTTGATGGTAAAAAATTGCAGTTTACAAGAATATCAAGACTGACGCTACCGAACAAATAATGTACTGTAAATGCGATTCTAATGGAATCAACAATTTCGGGTGTCATATTAATATTGTAGTGGAATTTACAGTCAGTTTTGACCAATCAAATTATATGTTAAAAAAATGCTCCTTGGATGTAACCGTACTATATCCAGGTGAGCTATCGAGCTCCTGGGAGAATTTAGTTATTTTTCTGTGCTATAATTCACTTTCATCTAAGACAATTTGAAAGAATGCTTAGTACTGTACTTTGACCCAATGTCAAAATCTGTCATGTTGTGGCAACTATCTTGAATTGGGTATAGTCTTCCCCAACATAATTGTTATAAGGGATCACACAAAGACTTCAGGGATTCAGATAAAGTATGATTAAAAGACTGATGGTTTCATGTCATGGAACTGGAAAACAATAGGCTTGCTACAAGTCTCTCTGTAAAACATTTGTTCACTATCAAACACCTATTTACTATCCACGAGAAGTACATTCCTTAAGCATTTTCTACACAATTTATATGTATGAATATCTTGGCATTTCCAGATATGTAAATGTTTTTCAATTAATAAATAAAATTCAGTTTAAACTCTACCAATAAGTAACTTTTAACTGATTCATTCATGAAAGCAATTATAATGTAAACAAATAAGTATGTGAAAATCTCAGCTGCTCTGTGACTGCATGTTATAATCATTATCAGTAGTGGTCAAGTTTTATTGCATGTAATATCATGGTTAATTAAAATTTATTGCATTCTGTGCTGGTCTTGTTTAAGGACATTGCAGATATTAATGCAGATAGAGAGACTTTTACCAAGTCTACAAAACACATACCGATATTTAATAAAAAAAATATTTTGGTTCTTCTTTTAAAAATGCAGCTCGACATCAGCAATTTTACAAGCAATGCCAGTGTTGCCAAAAATGTCTTTTCACAGCTGTTTGGTGAAACAGTGAAAGATTTATAACCATAATTTCTGCTCCTGTTATAATTATCAAAAACTGTCGAAAAGTATAATTCTTCATTTTTATTTTGAAAATAATGTAAGAGAATAATTGAGATTAATTTCTGAGGTCACTTAAAACGTTTTAGTAAAGTGGAGTTACTGTTAGAAGACATTTGTACTGGTCATAAATGAACATGAAGACATTCCTGAAGTACACACACCAGTTAACGAAGCATGTCTGTTATAAATTGATAATTTGGGGAAATTGAAGATAATTGTATTTTTCAACTCCACACTAATTCCAGACTTCACTCCACTCCACTTCACTCGGCATTTTAGCACATGCCGTATAAATTGTACGCCCTAATGGTCACTTCTGTCACAAATTGGTTTATTACTTGGCTGAAATGTATATACAATTTACATTGTTTTTATGCATTTACCAAACAAAAAAAATTGTCAATGTTCAAAACGCATGAACTTTGACCTAAGTTCAATTGCTTTGTTTCAACGTGTATTTATACAGATTGTTGTCAACGTTTGTCTTTTTGTTTTCATTGTGTTAAAAAGATTTGTCTAATTGTCGACGAACCACGATAATAAACAAAGGACTTCTGTTACTGTTCTCTGGAGGTAACATGTATATAAATTTCTAGAGAATATAACGTATAAATGTAATATATCTTAATGAACCATATGAAATTGTGTAGTTCATGTAAGAGTATGACCTTTTTCAAGATCCGCTTTTTTAGAGAGAAAATGAAATGGTCATCATATTTTTAACTGTTTGATAGTTTACTCGCCGTGCAATGTTTGGGGTAATAAAAAAAATACTGCTCGACATCTAGCAGTGAACCAGTATTAGGGGCCGCCTTGAACTTACTATGAAGTATAACCAATACTTATTTTAAATAGAAATTAATGAGATATTAATAACGAAAATAAAACATGTCAAAAATATTCCATTCAAAAAGTAATAAAATGCCAATTAACGATTATGGATACGAATTCAATGATACAAAAGCTTAGTACATGCCTCTAATTATAAACTACCAACCACGCATCTTCTGCTTTCTTACACGTGTATTGGACAGTCCTACAGTCGATCAGAATTTAGAAATTTGTCTTATATCATATCAGATGTTAAATACATTTCCACATTACTACACACAACTCAAACGAATAATATAATGAATGCATGGACTTATCTATATGAAACTGACAAGAAACTGATATAAATCCATTCTATTTGAACATTGGTTTCAAACCTAAATACTCGTGCCAAGCTTTAAAAAACTACCTTTTTGCATCCAAATATGAAATGAGCAAGATAGAAAAGCACAAACCTATTTCAAATATTACTACAAATGAATGGAATGCCCTTAATTGGTTGAAACCAAATGAAAACATTATTATTCGAATAGCAGGAAAAAAAATTCAACTCTTTGCGTTTTAGAGATAAACAGTTATAACACCGAAGGACAGCGACAATTAGAGACAATTAAAGAATATTACTTTGTATGTCTTTTATAGACGAATACACTAATATTGCCTCTTGCATACAAAGGGAAGCAACTAGATCAAGAAACCTACATATACTTAAATGTAACTCTCAAAATAAAATTTCTAATGCTTTCAAAAATTCACGAAATACCAGCTGATATTTTAAAGCAAATGGAAGCAAATGAGGAAATACGAAACCAATTTTCAATCATGGGAAGACAAGTAGTTAGCCTAAGTGGAACACCAATGCAAAATATTGAACTTATTAAAATGTTTAATTGGTGCAATAAGTGGGTTTATGGTCCAACATAAATGTACTTCCACAGTATATCTAGATCACCTGTTATCACGTGTCCAGCAGGACTATATTTGAATGAGGAAGAGGAACGTGTGCAATTAGGCGGGTTCGCTTTAAGTACATCTATCTGGAAATCACGCAATACCCGTTAGTGATTGAAAAGTGATGACCAAAGAGATGGGTATTTCCATTGGCTAAAAGAAAGTTGTTTTTTCACATTTTCCAAATTTTAAAGATTTTTCCAATCCCGGGAAAAAATGTATATAAGCGTTTAATGTTAAAACTTAAGAAGTTAGAGTTGGAGATATGAATAGTGAAATCACTCCCCATCCATGGGAATTGGTTTTGGGGGGAAATTTAGATTTCTTACCAAATCCTCGGTTGAGGAGGCGATTTCGTGTTCTTATTCTTACCCCTTTTCAGTTCTCACATTAGACCCTTAAATCTATTCATTATTTTTAAGGCTGCTACAACAAACATCCTCGAATCCAGCGGAGATAAACAGAACCAAGTGCATTAATGTTATTTATACACAGCTGATATACAAATTTGTTACAGAAAAACTTTTCTGTTAGCCCTTATACCATATTGTTATTAAATTGCAGATCAGATACTGCTGGGTTGATTTTTAGAAGTATATATATACTTGTTCTCTTGTTTTAAATATGCTTTCTTTTCTATTCGTATTGTCCATTTGAGTTACCTTGTCCTTTACTATTCTGCTTTCTTTGAAGTGTTTCTAGATTAAATGAAAGATCAATTCAACGTCGCTACCTTAACTGTCATTTGCAAAGTTCCTCTTTATAAGGGGGAAATTCTAGTATGGCGGAAAAACTAGTATGTGTATACACATTCCAGTTTTTCCGTAGGGGGAAATTTCAGTATATACTCATTTTCCCCGGGGGAATATCCAGTATATGCTAATTTTTCCGGGGGGGGGGGAATCTCAGTATATACTCATTTTTCCGGGGGAAATCCTAGTATGGGGGAAAGACTAGTATGTAACACCGGTACCAAGTCCGGCTGTCCCCAGTTCCTATCGCTGTCTACGTTTGTCTTTTGTCTGATACGTGTTTTTCTTGTGTAGTTCCCTTGCGAATTGTTGCATGTAATCATAATGTTCAGCCACTGTATGTGTTTCCTGTTATCCATTTTTTAACCTTTGGTGATCACCATTGCGATCATTAATTGAAATAGAACTACATTGAATAATGAAGTGGTGATTCGGGTACAACTGTTCCTTATTTTCGGTCTGAAGATTGTCGAAACAGTAGTTAATTCTAACATAAGAGCAAGTAGGGAAGGACAAAATTCTTCTTCTCAGACAAAAAATAACTAATTGAAAACTGATTTGGTTTGATTTTCCTTGCAATACATTCTTTAGATAATGCGATGTTTTGACCAACTCCGTATCAAAGATAACCACTACCAGACATTATATTTTCTGATGAGCCAGACTTATTGTCAAAAACCGATACTAGGATCGATTTGAAATTAAATATATTAAATGATAACAATGGATAAGGGGATGATCCTATATCTTGTTACATTTCGGTCAAAGATGCCCTTTACCTAAGTCAATTGTTGAAAAATCAGTTTATGGGGAATCAAAGTTTTCTTTCTTATCAGGAACTTGTTAAACATTGCCATGAATCACGATATCCAAAACTGTCCCTATAAGACTATACATTTTTTTTTCATTTCAATAAACGTTCGAAATTATTGTGTCAGAAACCACTATAAGGATTTCACCTAAACGAGTTTTTCGGTCCGAATGGCGGGCACCTCATTTTTTTTACCAAAGGTAGTTATATAAAACAATGATTCGGAAGTGTTTGTATTTTTTTCTTTTTTTTTGAAAAGCGACACAAACTATCCAATTACCAGTTCAAAACAAATACCCGCTTTAGTCTTCCATACAAAGTCCGCCTCGAGTGTTGTCACTTAGGTGAGAGATGCAAGCACTCATGAGCCTTCTGTGTAAGTGATAAAATTCCTATATGATTTCATTTTGTTCAAGATCTTTATTCTTTATACACTCGTTCCAGTTAAGTGTCGGTATATTAGCCGTGTCATTGTTGCTAGTTGAACAAGCCAGAGTATCCAAAGAAAAGAAACTGCCACCTGAATCTTTTTAATTTTTGTGTAAAATAAGTTAACCAGCGGAAAACACAAACTTCAGTAGGCCCATTTTGTGAAAATATATTAATGAATAGAATCTTTACCTTTACCCTTTAAACTGACAATAAAATTTTAGGTGAAATTATGTGTCTTTACTTATATATTAATTATGTTTATAATATTGGGGATTTTGATTCGTTTAATACAATTCTTGCATATATGAAAAATGTCAGTGGGAAAGTTTTCTTCCAATGTGCTAAAATATTTTACAAAAGTACAATATATTCAGGATAAAGGCGTTTAGTTAAAACAGACAATCATGTCTCCCATAGTGTTTAACTTATTATTTTATTCCCTGTAATTATTAATATTTTAAAAAATGTAAATGAATACAATTTTTTGCATCTTTTGCATAAAAAAGGCGTTTGATATTAAGGAACAAGTATGCGTTACATGATGTGTTTGTGACTAGTTTATTTCTTTCAATTTTGTACTTTTTAGTATGCAAATTCATATAAACTTATGCATTTTTTGTATAAAAAGGCCTTTGATTAAACGAAGAAACATACTTTACAAAGTGTAATTTTTGCTGAGTTTATCTTCCACTTATAAAATGCAAATGTGCTCAAATGTATGCATCTTTTGTGACTTAAGAAGTCAAGATTAAAACTTTCCAAGCTAAAGTTAGTGTTTAATAAATATAAATAGCCCCTATAATCAAAACAAATTCATTGGTTCTTTGAACAACACTAAGAACAGTTCTACAAGTAACAAACAGAATAAAGGTAAGTAATATTTATCCATTATCACTTGAATAATATGATCGACTAACGGAAAAGGCGACGGGTTTCTTATACAGAGCAGGAAATATCATTCCTGTGAGAATTGGAGGTCACACTGTGACTAGTTTAGTTTTTAAGGTTATGTCTATGATTTTCTGAATTTTGGATTACTTCTTGTCCTTGTTCTTCAGTTTTTCTCGTCTTTGTCACGTCTCTCTACTTGTATTAATGTAATTTTCGTTATTAGTGATTTTTGTTGGCATCCAATGGTGTTGTTTTGTAAATTATGCTCTTTATTTTTTACTACTCTGATACACTACTTGTGAGTTGTAGTCAGTATTATTACAGCTGATATCTAGTCTGTGTATATCTCTTGTATTATTTAGATCTAGATAGTTCCTGTCAGAGTTTTTACAGATTTTGATCTGTGAAAAATTGTGCTTTGAAATGCTTTCTCAACACGGGTTTAATGGAGTATGATAAAATATTTTGGCAAAGAAAATTCACTTTAAAATTTTCCTTTGCGATAACTTGGGAAACAGTGTGTAATAGTCACCTTTCGTTATGTATGTAGAAAAGATTTATATGAGTTTACTAATATGTAAAAATCATTTTGCCAGAAAACAGAAAAATACCTGAGGTGGCGTTGTCGAGGCCATTAATTGAATGAGACGTGTCCTATGACTATCTGCAGATGACAAGTCTTTGTCTGGAATCGAGTTCTCGAAGTTCCAGTTGCTTATAGTATTCCGTATTGTCGTCTTAATATGGTTTTAAAGATCATTACTTCCCAATCCTATCTCTAGAATTCGCATATTATTCATTATTTAAAAAGAAATGAATATGTATGAAACGGTATAAAAAGTATTTAAAGAAACTTAAAGTTTGAACGATTTCAAACTTTGAACTTTGTGTCTCACGATACGATGACACAACACGGTCGTCATTTCAAAACATAGTGTAAAACAATGTTTTTGCTATATTTTTTCTTTAGAGTTTAATTGACAGGCTTAAGTTGTATACAAATTACTTGATAAAACTGGCAAAAAATTTTACAGTCTTTAACATAACGCACAATCATCAGTTGCGCCCGAAATAGCCTCGAGAACAATTCAATAAGAGTGTCATTAATGATCTTTAGTCAATCCAGATATGCGTTAGAGTGAATTTTGGGATATTAATATTCGACTTTGGTATTTCTATATTTCGAGAACATCAACCTTTTGCTCTTTATGTTCTGTTTCTTCCGAAGGTTCTATAAAATCTGGTGTTCCCCAAGTTGTAGCTCTTGATCCAGAAATCCCAGAAAAAGTGATCTGGCCAAAACATGGCTCGTCGACTTTATCATCACAAAGACTAAGGCTTTGAAAGTGTCAAACATAAAATATCATTTTTTAGAAATAAAATTCATCAACGAGATATTAAAAATTGAAATGAGTATGTGTCATAAACATTTTTTCTTCGATAGTAATACGTAAGCTTATATTGAAATGTATTAAAATCGACCACGAAACAAAATCTAAAATGTATTGTATCACCAAAATGCTTGTCAAATATTTTCACTTTATTTATCAGACCATTGCTCGAATATGCATATGACATATTTGATGGATGAGTATTTAGAAAGAGATATCGACATTCTTGAAAAAGAATAATTTCAAGCAGCTAAAATTGTTAACGGATTAAGAAATTGCTATAAGGGAATCTCTCTTTTTTCTGATTATCAGCAACTACAAGTGATTTGTCAATGATATTTGGTATATTATTTGGTCTTGGTTAGTACATGACAGTGTGACGTATAGCTTTTGAGACTGACTTCACTTTCAAGGTCAAGTGAACATGATTAAGTTTTTCTGATTAGACCAGTTAGTGGTGGCACAATAATATTTGGAATAAAGGTTTGCTCTAGAGAAGTGCATGACTGGCTTCAGTATGGAATTTGACCTTGAACTCAATTTCATGGTCTAGTAAACATAGTAAAGTTTTCATATTGCATCTGATTTTGAATAACAGGGAATGGACCGGTTAATTGAGAATTGTTGTTCGTAAACGGGTGCTAATCGGATAATTCAGTTCGTTGGCGGTTCTGTTACTAGTTCGTGAACGCCGATACCTTCGAAACCAGACAGTTAAAGTCACAAAATTTATTTTTAACAACCAAAATTCAATCAATTAAATAAATAGCTTCGTAGTTCCGTAAATAAATAAGTTGTTACTAATATTCTGCAAATCATGTGTCTTGAGAATTACTGTAGTTTATGTAATTTGGTCTGAAACAACATTTAACAGAATTATTTTATGCCAGGAAGTTGCATTCTAACAACATTTGAACAATTTTACAGTAAGATGCACACAACTAAGAAGGAAACAAAGTTGTATGTTAAAGAAATATCTATTTTGTATCATATTTAATTTTAAAATCAAAGTCCAAAGATATCCATAATTAAATCACATATTATTGAAAACGAAGTTTGTGGACGATCAGGCAAACAAATAATAGTTTGTGAACGATTTAATTAACATTATGACGAATAGGAGATGAAATACAAACAAAACAAAAGCATATTAAAATGGACTTGGTTGGAACCCCAAACTACAACATATTTTTTTCTGTACTATATTCAACACAAAAAAAGGTCATCCAGAACACCAATGTGCAAAGCGTAAATTAGCTGCACTATACACTTATGCACCCTTTAGTTGAAAACAAGTCGGGGCTGTTTAGGTATATTTTGTAAAATACAGTCTATTTGCATTCAAAATATAACTTTAAGGTCGGACATACACCCAATTTATGGTTTGCTCATCTGTTGTGCATGCTGTTATTGATAAGGTGAATAGAACAATGAAATGACGCTTCGAAAAAACAGAAATTCCATCGTAGTTCAAGTCGACTTTTTTTTGTCAATGTTTGCCTAAAGTCTGCAACATTTTTTATCCAGAAAATGGGGAACCCTAATTCTCCTCTAGATCCGCCAATGGATGGGTACACAAAATTAATAACAAACAAATAACGGTTAAAATATGACAACTGCGACGGTAACATGAACTATAAGAAAAATTGCATGAGCTTATTTTCAATATACATGTACACTAAATATAATCATCACTGAAAAATAAGGTGGCACTTTATCAGTAAAATACTGTCATGCTTACATTGCACTGTACTGCATTTGTCTTTTTTATATAAAAATTCAACTGCTGCCTTAGAAAATGTCTGGCAATTTGACTGTAAATAACCCATCTTCCATCAAATTGACAAAACGTATCCCTTTATGGATATTTTATAAATGGTAAACCACCCTCCAAATATCTAATTTTACATATAGATGATTAATACATTAAAAGAATATATAAATAATTCAGATATTAAACGATGAAATCACTTGAATCAATTACGTTGCTTCATGTAATTGAACACAAACGTGGATTTGAGGCAAGGATCCTTTATTTCTCCCATTTCGTTTGTGTTAAATTGCTTATAGAAAGAATGATCAAAATTATAAAATTGAGACCAACGGGAAAATGAGAGTAATTACGGAGACGAGCGAGGATGGGATAAATTATGTTGATATGAGTGCATGAGAAAAGCCCGGGATATATCACAGGAAATATGAATAATTTTGTAATGTTCAGTAGTTGTTCAGACATGTTGCTTTTCTTATTTTTAAAATAATATTACTCATGTAAGAAGACATTCAGATACTAAGTATAGGGATTGTTTTATAATGATACATTTAAAGAAGATTCCCCTAAGAACATCACCCATCACCTGTCGTACCTACAAATATGCGCACCCTGAAAGACATTTTTAATATTATTATTATTATTATTATTATTATTATTAAAAAAGATCAACGCATTGAGTTTGTGCTTTTTACTTATTGTTTGGGACTGGTGTATTTTGCAACTAACAATTAATCAGTGCAAATCATTGTTTCGGTATCAGACCGAAATAATTAATTATGCAGCATTTGCATTGCATGTACATCATTCACGAACAAAATCTAATAACATAATTGTCCTAAAACAAAGTTTAAAACGATTGTATTTTTCACATTATGTTTTAATTTAGGTTAAAGTAATGCATTTCGTCAATAATATTGTTTTTATACTGTCGGTGTAATATATATCTCAAAAAAGTTTCTTTATAACTAAAAATTGAAAAAATCGTGTCAACGTGACACATTTTGTTTTGTTACATTCTGTTTTAATTTCTGACCAATTTAAAGATAAATATTCATTACACGTTTTCTTCATGTGGAATAATTGATATGGCGTTGAAAAACGGATCTGTGAAAGCTTTTTCATTTATCTTGTATGCAATATTTGAAAAAGAGTGATTCCTTAGAGGAACCAAGAGTTATCGTAAAAAAAAACGTTCATGAAGTATTAACAGAGCCGATCGCGAACCAAATTGTCTGATTAACATCCGGTTATGAGCCACTTTTCTCAGTTAATCGGTTTACCCCCTCCCAGTGAATAACTGCAGTTGGTAGGGCAATAATATGTTTTGTAGGTTGCTCCTCAGTACAAAATGTAGTTCCATATGGTTTTGGCCTGAACCGCAAATTCTTGGTCTAGTGAGCATGTTATTTTTTATGATAAGGTCAGTTTCTCTGTAACTATTCATAATGTCAGTGAGATTTGGTATATGTGCTTTGGTCTCGTGTAGTACACGACAGTCTGCTATATGTTTATTTCTGTGACCAAAATTTCACTGTCTAGTGAACTTGTTAAGATTCTCCTCAGTGTTATTATTTATTTGATGATATTCGTACCTGGGTTGGTCTTCTGTAGTAAATGGCAGTAGATCATATGACTAAGGTCTGTGATGTCAATTTCATATTCTCTAGTGGGTATTTTCTGTTTTCTGATTATGCGACTTAGATTGTTCTCATCAGTTTAAATGACCAAGCAGGAAGAGCGAGACATCTATTAGAGTCCACACTTGTACTATCATAATGTCAAAATCATGGTCACTACTCAAATTTTGTAATAATATATTACTTTCCTGCGATGCATCTACATACCAAGGTAAATAATCCTAGGTGCTACAGTTCAAGTTCTCCGGACATGAAAAGGACATGTACAGCGTAACAAAATTCACTGTTTATATGCAACTTTGATATTTTTATATTTTTTACCATGGAAATGGACATGGGTTTATTATCACAAAGGTCAAAGTCAAGGTCACCGTAACCAGAACATTTGGTAAACAACAAACACATTCGATGTACATATCATGTTTGATAATCCTAGGTAATATTGTACAAAGTTGTGTTCCGAACACGCAAGAACATGGTTTTACTATCATAAAAGGTCAAGAAAAAGTCACAGTGACTTAAATATTGTACATAACACATTGCCTTTCCATGATGGATGTACATACAAAGTTTGATAATCCTAAGTCTACAAAAGTTTTGTCCACACATCAAATGGTTATGGTTTAACTATCATAAAGGTCATAGGCAAGGTCAAGGTAATCCAATTCGGCATGTAACACGTTGTCTTCCAAAGATGCATCTACAACTAAGTTTGATAACCCTAGGTGCCACGGTACAAAATGGACATAGTTTTACTATCAAAGGCCAAAGGTTAAAGTTAGGGTAACTTCGACCTTAATTTGTTACGCGACACATCTTCATCTCATGATGCATCTATAAACCAAGTTTGGATCCTAGCTGCTACGGTAAAAAAATGACGATCCGGTCTAAATTTAGGTCTAATTTTCAGAAGAAAGGTACACTGGTAACTATTCCAATGGCAATTTGTTCATATTTTTCGGTATTCCTAATACCGCAATTGTCCCGTACCTCGCATGCATACTCCAATAATGGTATATCAAACACTACAATACAAAAGTCAAATTGTCTGAATTTACCAATATTTGTCTGAATTTGTCTGAAAAATTACTTGACATTCCTGATATGTCTTAATATTGTTTAAATATTCTGGATTGTGTCTTATTTTGTCTGAATTCTGTCTTATTATTCTCGACACTGTTTTGATCTGTCTAGACATATGTCGCATTTGTCTGAACACTGTCTGAATTTGTCTCTACATATTCTTGATTGTCTGAACAGTGTCTGAATTAGTCTCGACATAATGTAACCTGTCTAAACAGTGTCTGAATTTGTCTTGACATATTATTTAAATCCGAATATTGTCTAAATTTGTCTAGACATATTTAAAGTCCGAACATTGTCTAAATCTGTCTAGACATATTCTTGACAGTCTGGGCATTGTCTTGATTTGTCTACACACATTCTTGACATTCTGGACATATTCTCGACAGTCTGGTTATTGCGTGATATTTTCTTAACATAATCTCCAATGTATTAAACACAGTCTTCACACTATATAGATTGTCTCATTTATTTCGTATTTTTGTATTCTGTTCGAATTTGTCCTCTATATTCTCAACTGTAAACTACGTCTTTACCTACTTTTCGAATTTTGAACAACATATCAAATTACGAAATCTATGCCAAAAAGTACACAGTCAGTGATTTAATCTCTGCTGGTAAATTTGTATTGAATTTGGAACACAACATAAATATATCGTAGCTCTAAATGTGTTTGTCAAATGATGTTAACATACAGAAGTAAAGAATAAAAATCATTCTTCAAAATAAATGAAAGAAAAGAAGCAGATGTACAGACTACTGGATACTTGCCAAATTGTTGACAAAGAAGACGAATGGAATGTAATTTGTTGTTAAGTTTGGACACAAAATAATTAATGCTACATATATAACGCATTACAGAAACACTTATACCTTTTTATAATCATCTAAAATCAGGAAATATATAATATACAATCATCTTTTTTGCTATTCATTTTATTGATGTAAAAGAGATAAAATTTACTACAATCGGTCTGAAGTTTTTCTATATTTCAAAATGAAATATCACAGTACTAAGTGATTATGCGCTATCATATTACAAGCATATGCATCATTTCAGGTTAACAAAAATGAAGCGCATCTTCATAATAAATGGAAAAAGTAAGTCATTCGATAAATAGAATGCACATTTTGACCAGCATCTTCCTTAAATATTTTTTATACTGCAACAGTAAGATTTCCAGATCATGATGAATCACGATTTTCACTATTAGTCTCAGTGTATTCATTTCAAAAAGATTAAAGAATTCCACTTTTGAGATTCTGATTTAATAAATTCTGCACTTTTCATCTATGTGGATATTGAGTTTATCGGTTTTGAGAATATATAAATATTTATGTTATCTTTTATTTAACTCTTAAAAAACTAGAAAATGCATAACCTTCCATGTTTACGGTCATTTAAATTCATATTGGGAAGTTCTCTGTCGTTTTTGACTAAAAATTCCTTTATTCATAAGGTGAGATTTTTTAATTATCTATTGCATGAAAACTGCATTTCAACATAGAAGTATTTAAAACATTATATCAGAGTATGACACAAGAGGATTATTATTTGTATAAGTCATCTTTTATCATTTAAGCAATAACGGTACATTATTTGATTACCCGTTTACCCGTGACCCTACTGTTGTATGTGGACGAGGTCACGGGTAAGTACTACAAAATATTGTGCACTGTGAATTGCAAAAGTGCAAATGTCATTTATTTACTTGAGTGTCTTACCTGTGGTCTCCAATACGTCGGCGGGTCCAAGCAACCGTTCAACAAACGTCTGAACGGACACAGGAGCGACCTTACAAAAAAGAATTTTTACCTAAGAGCCAGCACTTCAGACTGCCAGGTCATAGTCTCGATGGCTTTAATCTCACAAAAATTAAGGTCATCGAGCAGAACTCCGACTGAACAGACAACCAACGTCAGGCCCGAGAAGGATTCTGGATAAAGGAACTACGTGTCTTAGATCCTGGGGGAATGAACAAAAAAACTTAATTTTAATGTTCTGTTTACCATCACAGTGTTTTATCATTTTGAGAGCTAGAAGTGTGTTTATTTTAATTATCAATCATCCACACCGTAACACTCTAAAGTATTCTGACTGTATGTAAATAATTACATTATGTTCAAGATTACCAATCATTATATGTATATAATGATTTCATTCTCTTATCGATCGAGTTCAAGATTGATAACATTTTATACGTCACTAAATTTTGCAGGGGATATCAGTGAGCTGTAGTGCGACATCGAATACGCTCTATTTAAATGAAAGTTAATTGACACTGATGAAAGCCTTATGAAGGCTGAAAATTTTGTCCTGTGTGATCATTATATTATCTATTATGTAATTCTTATTAGTTAACATCTTTGTGGGTATCGTTGTGAAATCTCTAAGACTCTTGTANATCATCTTTCCACTGACTAATTTGATATATATATATATATATATATATATATATATAATTGTACAAATATATATATATAATTGTTTATGATAGTGACGTCGGCTCTTGTTCATATTTTCAAGCAAACTTACGGAGGAGAATAGACGATATACGTGGCCCGACGAAATAGTCACATTAAAAACATGTATCTTTTACAGGTCATCTAGTTTTCTATGCCTAAGAGCACTATTAATTGTTCACAAACAAAATAGGATAAAAAATGAACAAAAATACAGGTTAAGGAGATGTGAATTGACAGTTCATCAGGAAACCCCACTTATACTCCCGCTACACTATCAAGGGAGGAGATTATTGAAAATCACATCTCTGTTTTAGCATTCTTTTAGCATCGTTTGGGGTCTTCCAGATGCATCACTAAGCCACTTTTTAAGCTTCTTATTACTTTATTCACCGCAGTCAGAGATGGCCTGAAAAGTTACTTTGATAAAGTCTACTCCACGAGCGGCGTCAATCAGATGTGGATTCTAAAAAACAATTCTAAAGATCTCCTTGAACAGCTATCCTCTAGTAGTCTTACCCATTGTCACAGCATACAAACTTTTGATTTTTCTACTATTTATACTACCTGCCACATAATAAATTGAAAAACAGTAATTTCGGATTTGATACATCAATGTTTAAAAACGGAGAACGCAGATACACTTATTTAGTAGTAGGGAAAGACAAAACCTATTTTATAAAGGAGTACACGGAGAATGACTTAATCAAGATGTTGGAATTTTTAATAGATAATATTTTTGTCGATTTTGGAGTCCTTGTTTTTCAACAGACAGTAGGGATACCCATGGGAACTAACTGCGCGCAACTTTTAGCTGATCCCTTTCTTTTCTTTTAGGCGAAGTTTTTACAAGGGCTAACACAGAAAAAAACAAAATTCAAGGAATATTTACACCAGATCTATCCCAATGAGCTTGAAATTGAAGAAACAACTAAAACACCTACTTCAGCTTCGTATTTAGATCTCTTTTTATACATTGACGAAGATGGACGTTTCAAATCTAAGCTATATGACAAACGTGATGATTTTAATTTCCCAATTGTGAACTTTCCCTTTCTGAGTAGCAATATACCTACCTCTCCAGCCTATGGAGTGTACATTTCACAGCTGATTCGTTTCTGTCGAGCCTGTAGTTTATACAGAGATTTATTGACTAGTGCAAAAACACTGTCCCAAAAGCTGTTTAGTCAGGGATTTGTTCAGCCTTTATTACTTTCATCCCTTCAAAAATTCTATGGCCGTCACCATAACATCACTGACAGATATGACGTGTCTGTGTCCATTATGAAAACGGACATTTTCAGCTAGATTTCATAAATGCATATGCGCATTTCAACAAATTATGTCTCTTCAGTGCAGGTCAAATCAATACATTTAGAAATCCGTAAACCGAAATAATTGTAAAATCTGATAGATTGATTGATTGATTGAATATTGTTTAACGTCTACTCAGCAATATTTCAGCTATATCAAGACGAGAACAAGTTTGTTGATAAATAATCACTTTGGGGTATGGAAATGGCCATGGGACGGGAAATTTTGACTGCCACTGGAAAAGTAGGGTGAAATCGTCAAGGGCGGGGAATTTAGCCTTGTAGCCGATCACCTACGGACCACCCCAAAGAGAGCTTGCTACAAGGGTTCATTAACGTGCAGGAAGCGTGGCATTTCTTCCAACACGTGGACCTGAGTTTACACCCCATCCGAAAGATGGGTT
Source organism: Modiolus philippinarum (assembly GCA_002080025.1). Lineage (NCBI taxonomy): Eukaryota > Metazoa > Mollusca > Bivalvia > Mytilida > Modiolidae > Modiolus > Modiolus philippinarum. The sequence goes on along the minus strand of MJUU01017603.1, from coordinate 79,762 downwards.
GTGTATTTATTAATCCCGCACAACCACGGAATGGGTCCTATTTCTATATCCCGGGACCCTCGGGGTCAGCCTCCGTTTAGGAGGGGTCACACCCCGCAAGCCGGAGATACTGGGTCCTATTTCTATATCCCGGGGTTCCCTCGGGGTCCTCTGTTAGGATGGCTCATACTCCAAGCTCAGAGGATGCTGAGGGCCTATTCTTCAGCCGGGACCGCGCACGGCGGAAATCTGATAGAGAACAAATTACAAAAAGGATCCAAAAAGGAAAGCCAAAATCAGCTAAGGACAAAGCTATGCAAGAGGTTTTAAACAATGTTTTCTTAAATTTAGTTTTTGAATGTTTTCAAATGAAATCGATTTTTGGGTCAGCACCGAAGTACTGGCTACTGGGTTGGTGAATACCATCGGGGACAGTTCACCATCAGTGGTATCAGCCCAGTGGTAATAAACAACAAAATACCGAAATTACTGTGAATATGCGTATTTTGACAACTTATTTCTCTTCGCTTCAGACCAAATCAAAGCATTTGGAAATCCATAGTCTAGTTTACGCAACTTAAAACTTATCTCTATTGTGCCACTTCAAAATGATATAAGCCCATGCAAAAATATATATTTCTGTTTATATGACAATATTCAATTCCAATTATATGTTTTAAATGTTTTTATTTGTGAGTCATTTCTTTCTTAACAAATGTTCTATTTAGATAAAAGAGAGGAAAATAAAGACAACAGGCAAGATGAAATGTACAACGCTCTTTGTGTTTATAATAATTATTCTGATTATTAACCAAGGTTCAGATGGACAGGGACAAGGGCAGTATGATTGCAATTGTGTTGGTACGTTACATTATGAAATATTATTGCTTATAAAGTGATCTAATCGAAAAAAAGGTCACAGGATGAACAAGCATTTCAACCTTCTTCGCCGCTATGGAAACATAAAAATCTTTGCTTATCTTATTGAAAAGTCTATCAGAAAACCATTATCTGTGTTTAATATTAAGTTAATGTTTTGATTTGATCTGCAATGGAAAGACATAAGTTATCGAGATGAACATATGCAGCAACTTAATTAACTTCGGTATTTTATACGACCGCAAAAAATTTGCGGTCGTATTATGGTATGGCGAAGTCGTCGGTGTCGGAGTCGGCGTCGGCTTCGGCGTCTGTGGCCAGCATAACTTTGTTTCTAGTGGACGGATCATTTTCAAATTTTAGTATGAGGTTTCTTGGCAAGAACTTAAGCTCGGGTTTTAATTTCGTGGTTGCGGTCCCACCTGTTTAAGAAAAAAGGGACCAAAAATTGGTAGAATGGGTATTTTTGTGTCTGTGGACAGCATAACTTTGGAACCAGTGAACTGATCATTTTCAAATTTTAGTACGATTTTTTTGGCACATGCTTAAGCCCAGGTTATAAGTTAATGTTCCTTGCCCTGCCCGTTTATGAAAAAGGGGTTAAACTTGGTGTTTTTACGTCTTTGACTGTAGAATCCTTATTATTTATCGGATTTTGATGGGATTTCTTTCAGTTTACTCCTTAGAAAGTTTCCAATCTGGGGTAAGCCAACGGATTTTACGTGGCATGTACCGTTTTCGAGATAAAAGGGGCGAATTTCAAAAATTTCATTTTTTTTTTAATTTAGTCCAATTTTGATCCAGTTTTTTGCAATTGATTCCTTATGAAAAATTAACATAGCGCTGCACCATCAGATTTTTGATAACTTGTTTTCTTTCCGTGCTATGAGGGCCAAACGGGATCAAAACTGCAAACGTGCATATTACCTATTTTTTTTATTTTTCATCTATTTGAATGGGATTTTTATTTTATTCCGCTCACTGTAGGCTTTCAGTATGTCAACAGATTTGACGTAGCTCTTACAGTTTCTGGGCTCTAAGGGGTCAAAAGGGCCAAAATTGCAATTATTAGAAATATGTGAAATCTTTATTTTTCATCAGATTTTGGTGGGATTTTTTTTTACGTTCCTCTCATTGTAAGCTTTTAAGAATATGTCAACGGATTTGATATAGCTCTTACCGTTTCTGAGCTGTAAGGGGTCAAAGGGGCTAAATTACAATTAATGGAAATATGTGAAATTTTTATTTTTCATCAGATTTTGGCGGGATTTTTTCTTTGGATTATTCTCATTGTAAGCTTTATTTTCAGTATTTGAGTCCAGCTAATTACTGTATTAAGCTTTTTATTGTGTCCATCTAATGACTGTGTCAAGCATTTTACTGTGTCCACATTCTCTTTAAATTACACTTGTTCACATTTCAATGGTCAACATGCTGTGGTCGTATCATGCTGCGCTCTGCGTAGCCCTTTATTTGTATTCCTTGGGGAATAGAATGCTACAAGATGACTTCAAGATAAAGAACAACATTGCTTTGTTATACCATGTATTTGTAGAGGCTTCGTCGTATGTACATTTACTCCATATCTTTTTATTGTTTATACTTTTCGAAGTTGAAGATATTTGTTTTCTATGATAACACAGGCTGGATCATCGACTTCATTTTTGGATCTATTAAGTCATGTATTCCTCAAAATTTCATTCTATCGCATCTTTGTGGGCAACGTTTATGTCAGTGGTTTGATAACCTGATAAACTGAGGAGTTCCAATTAGGATAGCCTACATATGTCGCTAATAAAATGTTCGAATGATCAGAAAAAAAGACAATAATAATTTGTTAATCATTTAGCAGAAGAAAATTCTTATCATATAATAATTAAGAGTACAAGAAGCTATAAGACTGAGCCTATATCGCTCACCTAAGTAAATGTCTCTAAGCCATGCATATGCTGATAACCAAGACTTATGTTTTTTTTTTATGTTGGGGTCCAATGTTGAGCTTTGTTTTTGTCAGATCCAATTAAATTAAGTAATCTTTGTAAAGGACCTAAAATGCATTATTCCAAAACAGTACAGTTAACTACAATTTGCAATAATGGACCAAAGTGATGATTTTCTAATAGGGTTCAATTTAACTATGTTCAGCACTAGCGACCATGTTTTTAATCAGCTTGGAACAAAATGAGGAAGTTTTGTGTAGTGCTTCATAGACACCATTTATGCATAGCTTGATTTAATTTGCTTTACAAGTTTAAGAGCAGAAGATGAAAATATGATTTTCCTATAGTGTCAAATGTTCAACTATATTCAGTACTTTATTGAGTAGTTATGTTAAGCAATCTTTGTTATGTACCTTTTATACAACATTCCAATACACAGTGGTTTTAAAGCAGATGATGAAAAGATGACTTTCTCATAAGGTTCAATGTTTAACTATGTTCCACGATGGCAGCTATGTTTTTCATTGGATTAAAACGAAATGAAAAGGTTTTGTAACGTATATTCCATTCTACATTTCATTAAAGTTTCGTTGAATTAGTTTAACAGGGGAACATGACCTTTCAATGTTTTGTTTTATTTGCTTAGATGGTTTCAGTCGAGAAGATAAAACTTGATTTTTCTTAATGGTCCAATTTTATAAATTGTTCAGTCCTGGCGGCCATGTTTTATGTCGAATTTGATCGAAATCAATAATCTTTGTAAATGAACTTCCATACACCATTCCAATAAAGTTTAATGAAATTTGAATCAATAGTCAAAGAGCAGATGATCAAAAGAATTACTGCTTGTATGTCCTATTTTAAACTATGTTCTGCGTTGGCGGCCATTTTTTTTTTCATAGGATTGGAACAAAATTAGCAATCGTTGTGAAGGACCTTCCTAAAAAGCTTTATAGAATTTGCTCCAGTGGTTTCATATGAGACGATTGATTGATTGATTTGTGTTTAAAGAAAAGAGGAGAAGATGTAAATGTCACTTTTAAATAAGCTCCTTTCATTCATCATTCCTGTAAAGTTTTGTTGAATTTTCCTTAATGGTTTGAGAAGAGAATGTGAAAATATGTCTAATTTTAGATCTTTGCTGCGCTAGCGGCGATGTTTTTATCGGATCGGGACGAAATGGGCAATTTTTGTAAAGGACCTTTCATACACCATTCCTGTAAAGTTTTATTTAAGTTGTTTATATTATTGGTTTCAGAGGAGAAGATGAAAATGTGATTTTCTTATAGGATCCAATGTTTAAACTATAATCCGCGCTAATGGCCACGTTTTCTATCAGATCGGAACGAAATAAGCAATATTTACAAAGGACCTTCCAAGGATCATCTCTGTAAAGTTTTATTGAATGTGTTTTAGGGTTTCAGAGGAGAAGAAAAGTTGATTTTCAAATATGGTGCTATGTTAACTGTTCGGCAATGGCGGCCATGTTTTTTATCGAAGCAGAACGAAATGATTAATCTTTCTTTATTTTGTGAAGGACCTTCAATAGATCCTTCCTGTAAAGTTTGGTTTAATTTGCTTTTGTTGTTTCAATGGAGAAGATGAAAGTGTCATTTATCCTGTTAAACTATGTTCCGCGCTTGCGGCCATGTTTTTTTATCGGATCAGAACGAAATTAGGAAATCGTTGCAAAAACTGTCCGGACGTCCTTCTTGTTTAGTTTCGAAAATTGGCTTCAGAGGAGAAGATGAATATGTCTTTTGCAATGTTAACCTAAGTTCCGTGCTGGCAGCCATGTTTTTCATCGGATCGGAACGGAATGAGCAATCTTTGTAAAAAGACTTTCCATACATCATTCCTGAAAATTCTGTTTAAATTTGCTTCAGTGGTTTCAGAGAAAAATATGAAATGGTGAAAAGCTAACAGACGACGGACGGACGACGGTGACCAAGTAATGGCAATAGTATGGTGAGCTAATAAAAACAAGGGCTCACCAAATCTGAAAAAAAAGATATTTCTAAACAAATCTTTGACAAATGCTAACGGAAGAAAGAAATAACGAGTTTTCACTTGTAACAACTAAAGACGTCCTGAACAAATTTAACGTGAAAATTGACTGTTAGTATATATATCCTAGCATGATCCTAAAGTCTTGCTTTTTCTCAATTCGTTTGTATTCTTTCTTAACTTTGTTTTTGTCTGCAGCCCACAAATGCAAAAATAATTAGTTATTGAAGTATACTATTATAATTCTTACCAGACAACTTAACTGAACGTTTTTCTTTGATAAAAAAATACATAAAAAATTGATGTTTTTATTGAAAATTATCACAATATGATCCGCCAAGATAAAAATACCCAGGTCCATTGTTAAAATTCAGGTATAGTACACTCAATCGGAAATGAAGCAGAAACTTACAAACGCTGTTCTAATCATTAATTAGGAAGTGTTCGATTGGTCAATTTTGAATTTTTTAGACAAATGACGCAGCTTTTTCCCTACATGGTCTTTCGTGTCTAAAACGTGTGGAAAACCTTACAATCAAAACATTTTAAAAGAGATGTAATTTTATTTGCCCCCAAACTTTTGGTATTCGCGCCAATTTGAAAGCAACAATACCTTTTATGAATCTTCAAGATTTTAAACTTGCAGTATTCACTATTTTTTCAAAGTAAAGTAGGACAACTGCAAGCATATTTGACGTCATTACTGAATTTCTACCGACCAAATACTATGAACAACATGCGAAACATTCAGTATACGTGAAAACAGAACATAAATTAGAGGAATATAATTCTTTACATTAATAAAACACCTTCAGAACGACAGTAGAATACCGAAGGAAAAAAGTAGGTGTATTAACAAAAATCGAACTCCAAAGACCAATGCTGGCATTGATCATACTTTTTCCTTTCAAGTGATGAATCGAATTAGCTCTATGGGCTTTGATTAATAATATTCAATTAAGAAAAACTATGATTCAAGAGGGTATAACCCTACCCCTTGCGTCCAGAGTACACCCTAAAATTCAGATGAAGTCCAGAGTCCCATTTTTTATTTTTTATTTTTTTTTCAAATTTGAAGTACAAGTCCAAAATGCTTGACTTTTGAGTCATTTGAGTCCATGGACTCAAGTGGTCAAGTCCAAAGTACGCTAATAATAACACCAAAGTCCCGAGTCCTAAAGGGGGGTTATACCCTCATTCAACACAGATGCATGGAATATGGACATTGGCAGGACCTATGTTATATACAAATTCAATAAGTGAGGTCACGCCACATAGCGGATATCAAAAGTCATATTTTACGAAAGGATATGGAGTAAACGAACATGAGACCGTAACACATATGTTAACGCCAACTGCAATAAATGTTATTGGTCTGTATGGCCATTTAGGAAATTAATTCCTTATCAGCAGCATTAGAACCCTATACTAAACTAACATACACTAAACAGATGAAAAATATTCATCTAAATACTCTGCCAAAATATTATCAAGTTATACATGTTATATATACTTAACAAAGTCCCTTAGAATGTCAGTTTATCATCTCAGAATTGTTCGGCTTTTAAGCATCTATACCGCTGTTGTATATTTCGTTGATTTAATCATTCTTGTCTTTTTTCATTTAGACAATCACTATTGCACTCCGAAAACAGTATTTATGGATTTCCTATGTTTGGGTTCTAGTGCTGCTGGTGAGGAATTAAGTTCCGAAATTGCCATACAGCTCATTAAAATTATTCCAGTTGGGGTTAACATATGTGTTATGGTCTCGTGTTCGTTTACTCCATATCCTTTCGTTAAATATGCATGTAGTAAACGAACAGTTTAGCTGCTATCAAGGCTGTTATTTTAATTATGTTTGAAAAATTAAATTAAAAATTCCCAGTTCTGTCTATCTTAAATCATTAGATTGTTAAATATAGGTACTTTTAACGTAATTGTTTACATCACCAATCATCAATTTTATGAGTTTATACAATTTAAACATAAAGTTTACTTTAATTACTTTTAGAAAATTGCATTGTTGTACTCTTAGATATCACACAACACAACTGTTTATTCTGTCTTTTCTCTAGTGATGAAAATACCAGTCAGTAAAATGAATCTGCCGAGGATCGTATCCTACTTTTCATACGTAGTGTCGAGAAACGTGAAAATACAAAAAAAAATCTGAATAATAACACCATAAATACACAATGATATTGCGAACATAAAAAAAGTAATAGATGCGTCTTTAATACTGTTTTGAGTAATAATTTGTAGAAGTTGTATGGAATAAATTACTGAAGTCCATGATTTGAGATTTTGGTATAATTTTCATTAACAATTCGATTCAAAGTCTACCCAAATATACATGCTATAAGGTTGTTTTTTATAGTTATCATGAAGTGACTTGTTATCAGCGTTTTACATCCAGATGAATTCAAGGTTATGTTTAGAATGGTATAAAATGTTAAAAATCTTTACACCATCGCTCCACGTCTCCGCACGTAAACAAACATCAAACCAAGATACGGTCATCGATGTTTGTTTACCAAGACCAAGATGATACGACACGGTTGTACGGTGTAGGAAAATGGGTGCGCCTCTCACATTAAATCACATTACAAGATCATCTTATTAAAAACTTAGCAGATATTATTGAATCACATTTTATATTGTTCCATAATTTTGTTATATTATTTCTCGTCTTGTTTTATTATTTTTATACGTTAATAGGTGGAATTCTACAGTGTGCCAAATTGGACTGTGATAATTATATTATTCATATCGAATCGATTGAGGTATGCAGAAGAATTGATAATGAACTATTATGTTCCGTAGTTTGCTCTGATACACATTCAGCCATCATACAGCAATGTAATCTAGTTCATTCTTGTCATATCAGAGTTCCAGAAGTCTGTCAATCGGTTGAGGGGGCACGAATTGCATGGACCTGTCAGTAATTGAATAACTCTTTAAAGATAAAGAATATTATAGATTATGATGATAGAATAAATGATTCATGCTCTGATCTGTTGATTTTTTTTTTCATTTATTTGGTCCATCCTTACACAATCAATCTTGAAAATTCCCTCCTTTCTTGATAGAAAAAAAACATGAGTTGAATTAATTAATCGGTTTGTGTGACATTCATTTAAACAATTTGTAATAAAAATACAAATGACTTTAGTTAAACATTCTCTGGTCAGTCTTGGTTTTCAAATTGATCTGATTTAAATAGGGCGGACCCATTGTGGGGTTTCCTTACCGTTCATTGAAGATCATATGGTGGCTTTGAGTTGTTATTACTACCCTTTGGGTCGTTGACTCTTTGACACATTCCCCGTTTCTTTTTTTTCTCTGAATTAGCAGTCTGTTGTTATTTCAAAACGGCAGATATCAATCTTATAATCACGTATACGTTTGACAAAGAATTCAATTATTTATAATTTACTGTAATATGAAAAGGCGGCTCTTGTCAGCCAAAATGTATCTTAAAAATAAGTCTCAGACATTTCAACCATTGGTCTTCTGATCTGACCTGTGCCTCCTCACTCCTTCTGGAATCAAAAATTATATCATAAAAATGTATCCATTGGACAGTGATGCCCCCGCCCTATAGATATCGACAAAGAGGAAGAATATGAATGAATTGAAAAGGTTAGACACGGTACAAGTCACTATACTAAAGCATCATACCAGATATAAAACCATCACTGCATACACAAGCTAAGAAAACCTTGAGGATGTCGCCTAATGTCAATGGCCTAAAAAGAAAAAGAACCTCGAACCACAACCTGTATCACTCTACGTGATCATGATCGGCTAATATGCCCAATCCAGCTGTTTATTAAAGGATATCAATTTCCCCTTTCTAATATTTTCGTTTGAAGATGTAATGTAAATATGCTAATGGGTTTCTATGTTAAATGTTAAACCAGAGGCTCAAATGTGAGCTCTTATCGCTCACCTTGTGGCTACTGATGAAATAAGATTTCCCACAATGAGGTAACAGTTAATTGGTAGTAAAGTCAGTCATGTGGTAGAATGCTGTCATGTTTAAATCCCTAGTTAATATCAATTAGATGTATGAAATAATTTTCAAGAATAAATAATTTAGAAAATTTTCCCATAGAGTTCTATGCTAAATTGCACTCCCTGGTTGTGGCCATTTTGCATTTCTGATTGGTAGCAATTTAACAGATTTTATAGATGACCATCAGGTTACCATACCTAGTTAATGTCTTAATTTATGAAATATTTTTCAAGAATACTTGTAGAATTCACATTTCCCATAGGGTCATATGTTAAACTATGTTCTCCGGTTACAGCCATTTTGGATTTGTGATTGTCACAGATATGCAAAATGTGCAAAATGTGGTAGAACGCCATCATGTTACCGTACCTATGTAATATCAATATGATTTATGAAAAGATTTTCAAGAAATAGCAATATACAACATTTCCCAAAATTTTAAACTTATATCTGCACTGGCAGTCATCTTGGATTCATGATGGGTACTAAAATCTTACATTGGTTTACTGTCCTCATTGCTATTTAAAACAACTTGATGTATGGATTAACTGTTTACAAGATTTTCCCCATAGATTCCTTTATTGAACTATGCTCCACGCTAGCAGCAAGTTATGATTTGTGATCGCTTTAAATACATAAAATTTGGAAGATGACTATTATGTTACTATGCCTAGTTAATTTCAAGTTGATATCTGAATTAAAAAAAAATCGGCATAAACCCTACACGAAATCTGGAATTATTATTTCCCTTTTGGGTACTCGATATCAAACCAGTTGTTGTCTAGATAAATAAGAAAAAATAATTTCCTGGAAATCAGGATTCAGATCACTTTCTACCCATTCTCTAAGATGCATAATATACCAAAACATTAGGTAGTGTTCATGAAATAGTTTTTTATTTATATCAGTATTTTTTAATAGAAACTAATATTTCTAATGATTCAAAATATGATATGTCTTATTTGAAATTGTACTTACTTTCTGCAATATAAATAATAATAAAGCTGATGTTCATGATGATTCTAAATACAATATGTAAATGCGGTGCATATTTTATTTGAAGTTATTATTTTTAATAATTTATTTCAGTAGATGATAAATAATAGACGATTCTAGATACGATATGCAAATATCGTGCATGTTTTATTTGAAGTTATAATTTTTCATAGTACACGCCTTATAAAAACTGATGTTCATGATGATTCTAAATACAGTATGTAAATGTGGTACATGTTTTCTTTCAAGTTACAATTGTAAAATATTTATATTAGTTTTTGTTTGATAAAGCTGATGTTCATGATGATTGTAAATACGATATGCAATTGTCGTGCATGATTCATTTAAAGTTACAATTGTTAAATATTTTTATTTTTTTATGTTTAATAAAAAAACTGATCTTCATGATGAATCAAAATAATATTTGAAAATGTGCGTGTTTTATTATTATAAAAAAATCCCATAAATTTATAAACAGACATTTAATATACCTTAATCCTTTGATGAGTAAACTTTGATGTATCGTTTGGTAAGTATACTTTGATGTATCGTTTGGTAAGTTTGGAAGGTTTGGGCCCAATAAAACTAGTTTAACCCCGCCGCAACAGGTTTGCGCCTGTCCTAAGTCAGGAAATTTATTAAGCCTTTGTGTGTCTTGTCTTTTTCTAGTTAGTTTACTTTATGTCTTAAGGAGTCTAGGATGATGTTTATTTCGCTGAACTTGATTACTCTTTATTCAGGGGCCGACTCCGACCTGCCGTTGGGTGTGGGGTTTTCTCACCGTTCATTGAAGATCTTATGGTGGCTTTGAGTTGTTATTACTTCCATTTGGGTCGTTTCCTCTTTGACACATTCCCCGTTTCCCTTCTTTTTTTTATTTGATGTATCGTTTGGTAAGTATACTTTGATGTATCGTTTGTTAAGGTTTATGTCGTTTTTTTTTTTCCTTTGGTTTTTCTATAATTATACTTTTATTTAAGCCCACCATCAACAATCCTTTTGTACAATGTTCTCGATACTGGTCTGATATTATTTTGAATAACAACATTTAAATGAAGAAATGACGATATGGACAAATTTCTTACAAACGCATAGTACGATTAAGCAAAAAGGATACAGATTTTGATGTTTTTTTCAACTTGAAGTTACCACGAGGCCACAGAAATATTATGTTCAATAAACATTAAAATTATATAGAGTTATCTATAATTAATATGATAGTATTTAAGAAAAAGTTTAACTAGTTGCAAATATTCCATATCTTTAAATCAGAAGAATGCGTACAATGACAATGAAAACTTTCAAAATTTTATATGTAATTCCTCCTCCATGTTTAAATTTGGTTCAATTAAAAAGCAGCAAATATAATTTTAGACATTCGAACATTTTTGATGCACACAGGGTAAAAAGTAAGAAATTTGCTAAGCAGTCTTTCAGGTATAGTGCAGCTGTACTGTGGAATGATGTAAACGAGCATATTGGAACACAAGGAAATTTTAATCTATTTAAAAGTTTGATACAATCCTTGAATGGAATATTTTGCATATGTAGTATGTATGTGTCTTGATTCTGATTTTCCTGTTTGCTCGGAAAGCTCTTTTCAGATGTACTTTTAACTTTTATTATTACCTTTAATTGTTTATTACTCAGCTTAAGCTTCTGCTACACATATATGTAGTGCTTGTATACTATTTGTACCGTTATATTCCTTTGTGCTATATTTGTGTATTATATCTATGATATTATGTGTTTTTACGTAAATGGTGAATGAAAGGATATGAAGTAGAAGCACATGAGACAAAGTAAAGATTATGTTTTGATCAAACTGTTTAGAATGTTAGTTGTCTTTAATTTATTTAAGATGTTGCTGCTTGGCATTTTTTAGATTCATGTTTGAGTTCATTGCTAGTGTTTTAATAGTAATAGCTATGAACATGGTATATCTAAATATGGCGTTACTCGTAAACAGCTTATTACAATGGGCATTTCTAGTCCTCAATTTTACGGAAATGTTGTTAAAAATGCCAGAAATTGATTAAAAATCCAGAAAACCTGGGACGTAACTTACATTATATTACGTAATAGGGGATATCGGCAAGATATTCTGCTTGCATCCGTTTAATTAGCTTTGAGACCTAGTGACCTGAAAATTTTGCACACATACTGGCCTCTCACTGATACTGCCAATGTCTATTGAAATTCATGATGATTCTTGACCAAACCCTTCGGGAAGTTTTGAGTTTGATTTTTCTTCCGTAGTGCTACAGTGCTCTACCAGCAGGCTAGGCTCCTTGAGCTAGCCGGCGGTTTAGCGGCGAGCACCCCTTGCCCCATCTTTCAAAATTACGTATTCTTTTTTTCTCTCCTTTCAAGGTTGTGGTCATGGAGTTATTAGTCTAACTGTATTGGGTTTTATTCGTATGTTTTTATACTATAGGGAAACGGGACAGATAAAGCGGAGGTTTGGGTACCCATAAACCGGTTAACCCTACAGCTGGCTTTTGCTAGTGCCGGTACCAAGTCCGGCTGTCCCGAGTTCCTATCATTGTTTACGTTTGTGTTTTGTCTTATACGTGTTTTTCTTGTGTAGTTCCCTTGGAAATTGTTGTATGTAATTATAATTTTCAGCCATTGTACTTGTTTCCTGTTATCCATTTTTTAACATTTAGCTTTTATGTTTTTAAGTTCTTGTGTGCTAAATTCTGTGTTGTGTGTTGCTTAAGTTATATGTAATGTCTTTTAATGTCAAAAAACAACTGCATGTTTCGTTCGGTCAAAAACTCTCCAGACTTTGTGTTGTACTTGTTATTTATCATATACCGACTTGAAATAAAATTTAACTAACTTGCTTACTTATTCGTAAACTAAAATTATTACAACATACATACTTACTTACTTATTTGGAAACTAAAATTATAACAACATGTAAATCACATCCTAAACAATAAGTTGAAGATACATTTATCAGACAAGAATTAAATTTTTATCTTGTTATGTATTTACCGTTACTTTAAAGTTTTTTGACAATAGACCCTTTCACGATAACTGCGGTCCTGAATTTCGCAACTGCGCTCATATGCCTTTGAGTGGGTAAAATGCAACGTCATAGTATACGTGACGTCTTGATTCATTGTCTTACGACGTCATTTTTGCGGGAACTGTTTTTATTTTCCACTCAGGATCGCAGGACAGCAGTTATCGTGAAAGGGTCTATAGCACTGAATGCCACAAACGAAATACCGCAGTTACTGTTGCGTTTTGTATATGGACGTTGCGACAACTTAAGTCTCCTCGGTACGGATCAAATCAAAACATTTGAGAATCCATAAACTGGAACACGTGCAAAAGCTGTTAAAGAACAAATTACCAATGGATCTTAATAGAAAAGACAAATTCAGGTAAGGAAAAAGCAATGCAAGAGGGAGGTACTCCTTAGTTTTGAAGAGATATTGCAAGAGATTCCAACTAAAATCGGTTTTCGGGCCAGCACCGAAGTACTTGCTACTGGGTTGGTGAATACCTTCGGGGACTAACAGTCACCAGCATAAGAGGCATTGACCAAGTCATAATTTCAAATAACTAAATACCGAAGTTACTATTTTGGTCAATTGCATTGTGTAGTCATCCATCATATTAATGCAATGGTGAATGAAAGGATATGGAATAAATGCACACATTGTTCTATCATGCAAAGTTTTCGTATAATTGACTCGATGAGTGCCCTGTGTTTGTTTATTTGTTGTTATTATCTGCTGTGAGTCTATTTATCGGACAAAACAATTGCAAAACAATTAAAAACGGTTTTTTGATTGCTTGGTTTAAATCATATTTTTGTAGATACTTTGTCTTTTGTACATTTGCTCCATATCCTTACATTGTTGATTAAAAAAATCGTCTCATGCGATCATTTAGAAATTACTTAAAAGATATCAATCATTGAAATTTCGTACGTTCGAACTTTGATTCAAGATTCAGTTTTTTTTTTTACTAAATACTGTAATGATAATTTATTTCTTTTGTCTAAGACATATCAAAATCAATTACTTTTTAGCTGCTTCTGAACCAAACACACTGTATAGGTAGATTTTAGGCCGTGATTAACCGGTTAAGTCAATTATAATTGATTTTCTTTATCGGTCTACACTTTTCGGTGAATTTACTACTGCTTTATCTTTTTGCCTTTTGGCTCTTGACAGTATTGTTCGGTAATTTTGTTATTACTCTCCTTTGTTAAATTGACGATCTTGGGTATGATGCACACCTGCAGAGTGTATTTGCGTTACCATCGTAACACGTAAAAATAATAAAAGTATCTCCTGAAGAAGGATATACGTATACTCTTACGTAACCCATGATCGAAGGATTTTTTTGTTAATTCAAGTACTGTTATTTCAACTCATTCGTCTGTTTTGTTGGTCTTGTCTTTTTTACTTTATCTTCCCACGCTCAAGTTTGAGACATATTATTTTTGTTTTGTTTTTTTTTTTTCGTCTGTCCGTCCATCTGTTAGAAAGTTTGTGGACAATGATTTTCCCACATCTTTTATCGAATATTTATCAAACTTAACAGGATAGTTGATCTTCATGCCTTGTTGTCTGCCTGGATTCATCGGCTAATTTTTATGGGATTAATGCCCCTTTTTGACATGGAATTCCGCTAAATTAACTTTGTGGTGTTATAATTCTTCTACATCTTTCATTGAATTTCATCCAAACTACAGAATTGTTGACCATCATGCCTAGTTGTGCATATTGTTTGACCGGATTGATCGGCCAACTTTTGTTGGAGTTTTGCTGTTTTTTGTCATAGAATTTCGATAAATGAAGTTTGTAGACGCTAATTCTCCAAAATCTGTCATTGGATTATAAGCAGATTTAATAATATTAAAATACAATGGCAATTTATAAAGAAACATATCATCTCCAGGAAGATATGCATTCGGGGAGACATTTATTTTTGTATCAAAAATACACTTCTAGTTCAATTTTATTTTTATCAGTTATAATCATAATTTAGGATATTTCTGATGTTACCTTTTTCGCAGACGAGGAATAAACAGAAAATTATTGAAGGTTAAAGCAGATGACATATTCTAAAAGAAGTTATAAGGGGAATATTGTTTGAGAGAATGTTCTATCTGTTACTGAAAATGCGATCTTACATCCTCTATCATGCTGAGAAATCATAATGCAAACGAAATTCCTATGCTTTCAAACAAAAAGTTTAGTGTAAAAGCGGTCAAGATAAACTTAAGTTCCTTAGAATTCGTTGTAAGCAACATCAAAATGTTTTCAGTAAGGTGTAACTACACATTAGCTCCTTAGAATTTGTTGTTAGCAACATCAAAATATTTTCAGTAAGGTGTAACTACACATTAGCTCCTTAGAATTTGTTGTAAGCAACATCAAAATGTTTTCAATGAGGTGTATCTATAACACTAGATAGTATGAAAATATAACCATAAATGTGAGCGAAGCTAACCAATATCATACCCCCCGCTCCCCTTGAAAAAAATCTAATCGAATTTAAACAGCTGGTGCACAATGGCAAAATGTATTAAACATTCTGTGAAAGTTTCAGTGAATTTCATCAAGTGGTCTAGAGTGATTTGTCGCCACAAAGTAGGTACCCTATGGCTGACGGACGAACGAACGAACAAACGGTCACCATGATCATTATATAACGACCGCTTAAGCAGGGGTAAAATGATAAATTATAACATGTGAATTAATACTTTAATGGAGTGCAAAATTACCCTTTTCCCGATGGTACTCTAGTTGTAGGTGAAAGAAGTGGCCCTTGTATCGCAGTCTTGCGGGGTGTAACTCTCTCTAACTGTTATGACCCTGAGGTTTTCCCCCGGGATATAGAAATAGGCGTTGTACCATCTCACTAAAACTGGTGGTCTGTTTTTGTGCTGAACGAATAGACAATTCATCTTAAAGATGAGATGTAAACTCATGTCCACTTGTAAGAGGAATTGCACTCTTCCTGCACATTAAAAACCTGCGGAGGCGATTGCTTCAAGGATAAATTTCCCATCACTTTACACTTTACCCTTTTTTCTCAGTGACAGTCAGAATTTCATTTCATGGTCCTTTCCATATTCCGAATTGATTTTCTATTGACAAAAAATGTTCTCGTCTTGATATAGCTAATGTATTGCTGAGTAAAGTTTTAAAAATATTCATCAATCAACAGTGTGAGTGACTTGATTTCATTTTTTGCTGGAAATAACAACATGAATTCCAAACATTTTTAGTACAATGTATTTCTACAATCACACTTTATCAGCACTTTGACTAACTAAGCGTTACATACTTTTTATTCAATTTAAAGCTGATGTTCATGATGATTTAAATATGATATGAAAATGTTATACATGTTTTTTCAAGAGAAAACATATAAAATCCAATACATTTATAGCAGACGCTAAGATAATTTTCACTGTTTGGTAAGTATGACTTTATTTATAAATTTTATTATTAATTTATTATAAAGTTCAGCTTCCGTTATACAGATGATCAATCCTCAATGAAGGATAACCTTCATCTTTTATATCCAAATGAACTCGAAATTAAAGAGACCACTGATACACCATCAGCAGCATCATACCTGGACATATGCCTCTTCATTGACAACTTTGGACGTCTGAAAACAAAACTTTACGACAAGCGTGAAGATTTCGACTTTCCAATAGTGACCTTCCGGTTTTTGAGCAGTAATATCCCCACATCTCTGACATATGGTGTGTACATTTCACAACTGATTCTCTATTGCCGTGCCTCATAGTTTGTACATCGATTTTATCAAAAGAGCGAAATCACTGTCTCAAAAACTTATACATCAAGTGTATGTTCAGTCACTGTTGCAAAAGTCACTACGACAGTTTTACGGTCGGCACCAGGATTTGACAGACCATTATAATGATAGAGCTTGCCGTTAACTTATAGATGATTTAAATTGTTTGATGTCAATAATTGGGACACTAAATCAAGTTGACAATTGGCTATTTTAAAATAGAAGAAAACAATGTCTCCTTTCGATGTCCCTTTCAATCTAAAATCAACGCCGACAATGCTTAGCGCTGTCAGACCGTCGGGATTGATTTTTGCCCTCGTAATTCATTGTAATGTGAGAACAAGGAAAAAATGTTTCTACTTCACAAATAAGAATAGATATCTTTGGGTAGATCCGGAGTTTATTACCGGACTGACTAACTCCGACTGCGACAAAACTGGACTTCAGCAGCACCTGATGAACCTCAGTTTTTTGTAGGGGTTTCACAATCCTAGTGTTTTAGCTATGTGGCGTTCTTGTTCATTTTTGTTTTTTGTTTTGCCTTTGTCATACTGTCTCAATTCCTTCCGGATTTGAATTGCCGTAATTTTGGATTTGATTTCAGAATTATCCGTTCCTCGATCTTGCTTCGGTATTCGTTTGCTGATGTATATTTGGTTAGGAAAGATTTTTTTTTCATTTTGTTTAAAACTAAGGAGTACCCTCTTTTGCTTAGCTTTTTGACTATACTGGAAATTTGTTCTTGATCAGTTTATACACATAATCCGGTTGATGGATTTGCAAATTTTTTTATTTAATCTGCACTGAAGAGACAGGAGTTAGCGAAATGGCCATATGCAGAAACTAAATTCACAGAAGCATTGGTGTTTGTTATTTCTTCTCTATAACTCTTAATTAAGCCTGATATTTCATGTAATGCATATGTCGACCAGTGTTTTCGACATTGAGCTGAAAGTTGAGACGTTTTGATTAAACTATGGAGTATCTCTCTCGTGGAACATTATATCTATGGCAGGTTTCGGCAGTATGTTTATGTCAATCAGGCCGGTTTAATTATTTGTGCTTTTCTATCTTTTAAAAATATTTCAATTTTCTGCACTACAAATGCTTTGATTTCATTTGCACAGAAGAAATTTTCAAAAATACCCATGTTGCATAATAAACAATATATTGTGTTATGCTGTACACGTGTTTCAAGGAGTAACCTCTTATCAGCAGCATTGGAATCAAATGGTATGAAAAGCAGTATTCAAAAATAGTCAGAATAGAAGTACTCATAACCAAATATCAATATGGAAGGTCAAATAAAGTGTCAAGGACATCCACCGAGTGCCATATACGGAATCACGCCACACATATTTTTAAAGAGATCAGAATTTAGATGAAACAGTTAATTTCTTTAAAACGCAAGGTAAAATTTTTCAAGTCATACAAGTTTTATTTTAATGTAATTTGTCATTAAATCTTGTTTTCTGGTTGGTAAGTACAATTAATCTCAAGGTAAAATTTTCAAGTCATACAAGTATTATTGTAATTTAGCCCATACTTTCTTTGTCTCGTAGTGTTTAATTATTTTCATATACATTTGTAACACATTTTAAATGCAAGAAGGTATACTGTATAAACTAGATTTGCCTTAATTAGGCTATTGACTGTGTGTGTATTATACCGTTACATCCCTGTAGGCAATACTGCCATTAAGACTAAATAAATAAATAAAAAATAAATAATAAATAAATAAATAGGTTATAATCTGAACGTGTATTCCTTACGTATCGCAGAACGTGTATTCCTTACGTATCACAGAATGCGTATCCCTTACGTATTACCTTCGATTTGCAGAACGTGTATCCCTTACGTATTACCTTCGATTTGCACAATTCAATCACTAGGGTATAAAGGAAAGGTGTGCGTATTTATAATTTAAATGTTTCAGGGTCAATGCTGTCTTTTCATTAAGACATTACGACATTTAATCCATATTTTCGTATAAAGAGATAAAATACACACCTTATCAATTTCATGAATAGAAAGTTACACGAAGAAAATCATGTCATATTCCTTTGAAAATATTTTCCATCATTTTTAATAATTACACCTTTAATGCTCTTTGGAACGTTCACCAGTCCTCTTAATTTAAATATATATATTTCCATCATTTATTAAGTCCCTTTTTATGCGCTGATGAATTAACCTTTTGTGAATACAGAACCATCTGGAAAGTTCTCTTCATTTGTTTAAAGTCTCCGGAAATTAGCTCTTTTTAAGGTATAGAGTACACTTCGTATAACACAGCCATATCTTTGGTTCAAGAGGTTTAATGCCGCAAAGCATGATCGACTTTCAGCTGACTCAAAGTTTTAATTTTATACTAAAATGATATATATATTGAGTTCAAACTCAGGAAACAGGTTTTCAAGTCAGTACTTTATTCAGTTGTAATAACATTTTCAAAATCCCCTTGATTGGCAATAATTACTAATACTGATCCTCGACAAAGAATGAATGGACTAAATTGATTATTCAATGCCTGGTTATTAGTATATCAAAAAGAATGGTTTTCGGCTTCGCCTCAAACCATTCTTTTTCATATACTATAACCAGGCATTAGATAATCTATACGTAATTTGTCACGAATCCTGTTATCAGTTTGGTATGTTCTATTAATTCTCAAGGTATAAATTTTACGGTTGACATGACTGAATTTGTCATTTTGCCTGTGCCGTTGGCAAAACACATCGTTCCAACGTCTGGGTCTAACGTTCGATAAATGGTGACACATGTTGAAAGCAATAAACAAAATCTCACAGAGGGACGAAAAGTTGTGACAAGTGTCTAATTACATAAATGATACAGATAAACCCAATTATAAATGAATAAAAATACATAAAACTCATTCATGCTGCTTTCAATTGCAATGCTTTCTCTGATGCAACAAACATTTCAATATCCTTAAACAAAGACTGACATTCGACTAAAGCAGACCTACCCTCAAACAAAATATTATTTCCTTTTCATTGCCAATTTTTTACAAAATCAGTTGCTTTCTTTTCAATTTCTAGCAGCTATTTATACACCCATCTTCAATTTCAGCTTAAACAGTGTTTAATTTATTTATAAACTGATAGTTTCCAAGATGTAAATAGGATGTGTGGCATACGACAAAAACCCAAAGTTTAAAATATTAAATTATAAACTAACCCATGAACATTTCCAAAACGTTTAACCTGCCTTGAAACTCCAGTGTATGTCATTTGAATAGATTAATGGAAAGTGTAAATATCTGAACAATGATCCATTGATTTGGCGATGCCTCTGAATCTTCTATAAGTCTACAGAAACATTCTGTTTCACAGGAATCGTCCTTTTCAATGTCCGAAACCGAATGCACAAGAGATGGACTATTACGTTTCGACAAGTTACCAATTGTCTGCTCAGCTGTTCCTAAAAATCGTTCATGCCAATTGTAATTTATTTATTTATTCATTTTGATAAACAGATTTATTCATATTACATATTAATTGAATTTATGGTTTAATTTAATTTCCAGGCGACAAATGAATTAATTATTGTTGATCATATAGTGGGATAAATTTCTCCATGTAGTAATATTGCAATTCGTCCATCTGATGTTTATTTCAATAAAAATAATATTTTAAACATTGTCAATGTATGCAACTACATTAAAAATTCATTTAACTGTATTGTTTAACAGAATACCGAAGTTCTTGTGAATGTAATTTCTTCATATGCGCATTTTAGCATATTATGTCTCTTCAGTGCAGATCAAATCAAGCCGTTTGGAAATCCATGAACCGAATTATTAGAAAAAAACTGAAAAACAACCAATTACCAATGGGATCTAATAGGAAAGCCAACAGAAGCTAAGGACAGAGCTATGAAAAACGGTGATAACCTAAGGTTTTCTTAAAATTGTCTTATATTTAGATATTACAAAGTTAAAAATAAAATCGGTTTTTCAGCAAGAACCGAGGTACTGGCTACTGGGTTGGTGAATACCTTCAGGGACTAACAGTCCACCAGCAGTGGCATCGGCCCTGTGGTAACAAATAACAAAACACCCACGTAACTGTGAATTTAATATCTGCACATGAGTGACAACTTATGTCTCTTCAGTGCAGATCAAACACAATTTTGTGAAATCCATGAACCGAAATATGAGTAAAGCTGTATTTGAAGATTTGGAGTCATCAATCGATGATCGATATGATGGTCGCTAATATATAGGGAATAATACATGGCAAAATCCGTATCACATGTCGTATCATCCCGAGTTACCAATATCAGCCCGAGGGCCTCTATCACATGTCGTATCATCCCGAGTTACCAATATCAGCACGAGGGCTGATATTGGTCGATGGATGATACGGCATGTGATACGGATTTTGCCATGTATTATACAGTTTATCATATATTTAAACAGAGGACTTCTTAATCCCAAAAATACTGTAAAAAATGAAATCGGTAAGAGAAAATGCAAGTATTTTGTGAAAAAAAACAATTTCAAAATGGGCGGAAAGGACTGGAAGTTTGGTATTAAATCTAACATGTAAAGGAAAAAGGTTTGCTAGATTACTAGGTTGACACCAAATTTCACGCTAAACAAATTTTTGTAACCCTAAAAAAATGTTTTACCCCCAAAAAAATTTTCAACCCCCGAAAATTTTTTTTTACCCCCCAATCTTTTTAACCCCCACTTTCATTTTAAAAAATAAGTCGAATTAAAAAAAAATTATGGAAAAAGGGTATGATACATGTCTAGCCATGCGATAAATGGTGTGTGATAAAGATAACTAAATACCGAAGTCACTGTGAATTTACTTTCTGCATATGCGCACTTCGACAACTTATGTCTCTTCAGTACAGATAAAATCTAAATGTTTGGAAGACCATAAATTCAAAAAATGTTTAAAACCCTGACAGAGAACAAAGTACCAATATGATCTAAAAGTAAAGCCAAAATCAGCTATGGACAGAGCTTTGCATGAGGGAGATACTCCTTAGTTTTCAACAAAATTTACAAAAATTTAGATATTGTAAGTTTCCAAAAATAATCGGCTTTCGGGTCAGCACCGAAGTACTGACTACTGGGTTGGTGAAAACCCTCAGGGACTTACAGTCCACCAGCAGTGGCATCGACCCAGTGGTTACAAATAACTTAATACCGAAGTCACTGTGAATTTACTTTCTGCATATGCGCATTTCGACAACTTATGTCTCTTCAGTGCAGATAAAATCTAAATGTTTGGAAGACCATAAATTAAAAAAAAATTTAAAACCCTGACAGAGAACAAATAACCAAAATGATCTAAAAGTAAAACCAAAATCAGCTAAGGACAGAGCTTTTCATGAGGGAGATACTCCTAAATTTTCAACAAAATTTAAAAAAATTAGATATTGTAAGTTTCCAAAAAATAATCGGTTTTCGGGTCAGCACCTAAGTACTGACTACTGGGCTGGTGAATGATAAAGCCATGCGATAAACCTTTTGACGTCATAGTTTGAATACGGAATGAAAGTCATGCACTGTATCGCATAATCAAAACGTCTATATTTATTACTAAACATATGATAAATCCGTTTATTGGCTTCCCTAACAAGGATTTGCACTGATCTTCAAATACAATACAGTTATCTCCTAATTAAAGGCTTGAGAATAAGCTCGGGGACCAGTGGCATCAAAATAACTAAGTTGTATAATAAACAATAAATATAGATTACACCACAAGATCCCGTTCATTACCATATTTTATCCACTAGAGATAGTTAAATTTTAAAATTTTAATTGCGAGGCTTGCCGAGCATTTTAAAATTTTTAAATTTAACTATCGAGAGTGGATAAAATATGGTAATAAACAGGATAAAGTGGTGTAATCTTTTTCTCTAATGGTCAATGATAAACACCGAGAATTGTTTTTCCGAATAGATTTGGCGGGAAATAGCACGGGGCTTTATTCAATATACGTTGAATAAAGAAAATTTATCTAACGAGTCAAAACCGGTTTAAGCTTGACATATCACTAGAGAAATTTTCATATGCTATAAACGTGTTTCAAGGGGAAAAATCTCATCAGCAACATTAATATCAAATAAGAGAACTTAAAATGAAAGCACATATTGGTGTCACTTCTCAGTGATTTAGTAAAAATTTGTTTATTTATATTCTTATGTGATATGGAAAACCTTAAGGTTTAATCTTATGCATTATTGGAGGAGTCAATGAGTATAACATATTTCTGTTTTTTCAAAGACAGAAGGTACAGAGCAATAAAATGAAACTTGCAGCACTGTTGGTCGTGGTTTTTGTGTACCAATTAAATTACCAAGGGGGTGATGGATTGACAAACACTTGTGTTTGTAATAAGTTTTGTACGTATATCTTTGTAGTTCTACATATATATATTGGAGTCGAAAGCAAGTTAGAATCAAGTGCATGATCGAAAAAACATTGCAGTGCAGTACAAACAAAAAATGGGTAGAAATATTGTTTATTGATACCCACACGGATTTAGTCAAACGATTGTACGAACATTTTGCTAGTTTATTTTGTGTTTGTTGACGACCCCGCTTCCATCGGATAAATACATACATGGATGTAGTGTAGCTCGACATCTAGCAATTATTTCTGCTCAAATTGACGCTAGGGTCGCGTTGTTATTACTATTGGGTACAAGTAATGTATATGATTTAAAATCTTGTTGAACTTGATAAAAAATGAATTGAATGTTAAAAAGACAGGAAATGGGTTGAATGTCAAGGAGATAACAGCCAGATTAAAAGGACCCAAAATAAGCATCTAGGTGTCACAGTACGGTATGCAGCATAGTAAAGAACCTCATATCACAAAGCAAGCTTTAAATGGCCCCTAAAAGTAAATGATGAATAATCAATGAAAACAAACCACATTCAATAACCCGAATATCAAGAAGCTAAAATTTAATAAGAAGACAAGGACAAGCAAGTGACCAACATATTCCTGATTTAGGACTGAAGCATGAAGACAATACACGCAGGTACTCTCCTGACTAATGCTTGCAGTTATTGGCATCTAGCTAAGGACACAATTTCCGTTGACTATGATATCAAGCCTACTAACATATTAAAATACTTCTAAAAAGATTTCGTAAAACAACATCATCAATTATAAAGGGATGACATGATATTGTGCAATGCAAAATAAAACAAATAGGAAAAACTATTTTAATATAGTTACGGTGTGAAGCATAGAACAGCTGATCAATATCTCTGCCAATGAAAGCCAGATTTACCAACAATGCTATATTTATATCCTTTATGAATAGGTTTATTCAACGGATCAATAAGTTTTGAAGGTCAATGTTTGAATGTATGTGCTTTGTAAATGATATTTCCATAGAAATTTAAATTCGAAACGCCCTGTTGTATAAAAGTCCTGCATACATGATAATTTCTGAACTTAATAACGACTTAAGTATCAGTACTATAGAATTGAAAGAAATATAATACACACTAAGTAGTGGCTATTAAAATGAAATCACTTCGTTTGAAAAAAAAACATTGATAATTAAGTTTATTTGTTGATTCCATTGAGATATTAAACTGGAAGTTTTT
Source organism: Modiolus philippinarum (assembly GCA_002080025.1). Taxonomy (NCBI): domain Eukaryota; kingdom Metazoa; phylum Mollusca; class Bivalvia; order Mytilida; family Modiolidae; genus Modiolus; species Modiolus philippinarum. The sequence goes on along the minus strand of MJUU01017603.1, from coordinate 55,528 downwards.
GAAACAGATTTCCCAACAAATCCAATTGTGCAGTTGACAGTGCAAAATATTTTTACCGCTTTTCTTTGCTTACCAGTATATGCTGAGGAATTTTGCATATGCAACAGTTCCAACGTTTGTCTCGACAACCAAGACTTTTATCTGTAGTGTTATCAATTTAACCTCTTTCTGTGCTTTTAACCTCCATCTTGACAGCCGTAAAAGAGGGCCTTCAAAAATACTGTGATACTAGCTTTTCAAGAAGTGGTGTAAATGAAATGTGGATAATAAAAAACTCCAATGATCTGCTTGGCATCCTAAAATCAAGATCATTATCCCATTGTAACAGCATTATAACTTTTGACTTCTTCACACTTTATACTACCATTCCTCTTGAACAACTGAAATCTCGACTGAAAGACATAATTCATAGATGTTTCTCCCGTAAGAACGGCGAACGAAGATATATGTACATTGTCATAGGCAGAGAACAAGCTTACTTTTTGAAATAGGACTCAGAATCACAGAAAAAATACACGGAGGAAGAAGTGATTAAAATGGAAGAGTTTCTGATTGACAATATATTTGTCCAGTTTGGAGAATTTGTTTTTCAACAGACCATCGGAATTCCAATAGGCACAAACTGTGCACCTCTTTTAGCCGATCTATTTCTCCACTCTTATGAGGCAGAATTCCTTGCAGGGCTTCTTTAAGATAAAGACAAAAACTGGCCCAGTCCGTTTATTTCAGCTTCCGTTATATAGATGATATTTTATCACTAAACAACCCTCGCTTTGGTGATTTTCTTCATCTCAATTATCCAAAAGAGCTTGAAATTAAGGATACTACAGATACTTCCACACCGGCCTCGTTCCTTGACCTTCATCTTGAAATTGACAACAGAGGTACATTACAAACTAGATTGTATGACAAACGCGATGACTTCACATTTCCAATAGTAAACTTCCCTTTTCTTTGTGGCAAGATTCCAAAAGCACCAGCATATAAAGTTTCTCACAACTCATTCGCTATTCAAGGGCTTGTGGTCGACACAGCGACTTCCTTGATAGAGCCCAGTTGCTTACAAATAGACTATATAAGCAAGGGTACGTTACCAAAAACTTAAGGTCATCACTACAGAAGTTTTACGGCCGACATCACGATCTTGTCGATCGTTACGGGATATCTGTTTCCCAGATGACAACAGATCTTTCCCTCTACAACTAAAGTTTGTTTTTACTCTATCGGATTTTACTTTACTACCGGAGTTTACATGTTCAACACGGCGGGTGTCTTATTAGAAGCAGGAGTTGCTTACTCTACCGGTACACCTGATCCATGGTTTTTATTGGGTCCGTGTTGTTCATCTGTATGTGTGTCTTCATTTTTCTTTTTTTGTCCTGTACTCAAGTGGTGTCCTTGTTTCTAAGGGTTTCCGATGTTGCCTTCGTCCATGGATTGTTCGTTCTTTGACTGACGGTTCGGTTCTCACTTACTTTACAGATGTCTCGCATCTATTTTTTTTCTTCTTTTTTTTACTAAATGAGGGTGATATACCGAACAGAATTGCCAAGTGCCCAACTCCGGAGGGCAAAAGGACAAACCGCAATAGACCTGACCTGGTACAGACTTTTTAAAGGAATGGTGAGGTGGTTAGTTAAACCAATTCTATTTTGCACAAACCTCCCCTCCCATTACGCTGGTGTCCGGTAAAAACTCAAAAGCAATTTCTATTGGAAGGTTGCAAAGGGTAAAAAGAAATGTTCATCCAAGTACCACTTTAAAAATAAATTTGAATCAGAGTACGGAACGACAGGCGTCTCTATGACGTGGTATTTGCCAACAAAACCACGGCTATTAACGTATCTGAATGCAGCTTACTTATATTAGGTGTAATTATATTGTAAATTATACTTTTGCAATTTACTTATTTTCGTTTATTTTACTCATATTTTATATATATTTGTTCACAGTTAGCAAACTGGATTGCGAACCGATAGAATGTAATATCGAAAAGATAAAGATTTGTAAACTGCTTAATGGAAATCCTCAATGGGAAACTATTGATAAGCCAAATGAATGTAACAACAAGCACCCGAAATTCGATCGTAATGCCTGCATGCCCACCCTGAGTAATGATTACTGTGATATTGAAGCAAAGAACTGCGGAGTTAGAATTACATGGACCTGTCAGACAGTGACATGGTAATACTTCAGATTGTGAAAGAAGATATAAAATAAATATTTATATGCACTCAAAAAAGTAGAATTATTTGTTTTCCGATTTCTAATACCAAACCAGTCGAATGTTTTCCTTCAGCACCTGATAAATTTAACCAGATGCTCACATATGAGCCTGTATCGCTCACCTGGTGGATACTTTTCAAATACGATTTCCCTTAGAGTTTAATGACAGCTTTCAAAAGACAACAGTTTAGAACATGTTCCTATAGAGTCGATTTTAAAATGTACTGCCTGGTGGTGACAACATTTACATAACTTGTAGATAACTATCAAGTTACCATGCCTAAGTAAAATCAGCATAAAATCATATATTTGTTTAATGATATCATGTTACCATTCATGGTTAATATCAATTTGATGTAAGAAACAGTTATCAAGAATTAACCATTCATATTTCACATGGTTCCTATGCAAAATTTGGTAAATGGCCATCATGTTACCATCCCTAGATAGTATCAACATGATATATGAAAGGATTTCCAAGAGATAGCAATTCACAACATTTCCAGTAGTGGCGGCAATAATGGATTTATGATCGGTACTACAATCTTGCATTTGTTTAATGACCATCATAATACCATGCCTATTTCTAATCAACTTGAAGAATAAAATGAATTTCAAAAATGCATGGGTGTTCCGCGGAACACATTATAAATATATCGCCTGCACTATATATATTAAAGAATTCTTGTTTTGTTATAAAATGACAAAGATGAAAGATAATTAGAAAAAAAATTAAATGTATGGGCACATCTACAATATATATATTGAGGTGTTTTGCAAGTTTGGTTGGAAAATACCAAGTGGTTTAGGAGGAGTTGCATATAATGGAGGCATACCATTAAGACTCAAAATGAGCTAAAATGAAGAAGTCCAAAGATAGCTAGAAAATCAGATATAAAAAACAAATTAATGAAAAGCTAAATGCATGGTGTACATCTGCAATAGATATTGAATCATTCCGACAAGTTTGGTTAGAAAGTTACAAGTAGTCTAGGAGGAGTTGCGGATAACGGAGGAAACCCTATGACGATAATACGCTCAAATGACAAAGTCCATAAATAGCTCCAAAATCTGGAAAAACAAACATAAAGAAAAACTAAATGCATGGTTCACATCTACAATATATGCTGAAGCATTCCTGCAAGTTTCGTTGGAAAGTAACCAGCGGTTTGGGAGGAGAGGCGAATAATAGTAAAGATTTTGGAGCCATGCAGACAGACAGACGGACCGACGCAAGACGGCGGATAGTGATCCCTATGTATCGATCCTGCACTAGGTGTAGGCGACACTAAAAGTAACAATTTAATTTACAAAATTTTCCAATGCGGTTCTATGGTTAAATATATTCCCAAGTGGTGGCCACCTTAGATGAGATGTGATCCTGTTGAAGATGTTTAGAAATTGTAGTTACTGATAAGCTAAACACTTTAGCTATTTAAACTTTACCTTTATGTCAAATCGATTTGCAAATACAAGACAAAATATGGAACATTACAGTTCCCCCCCCCAAAAAAAAAAAAAAAAAAATCTTAAAATTTTGAAAATTTTACGGAAAAAGAGCAATAACTCCAAGACAATTTTTTTTATTTTCTTCAAAATACAGGTTGGATAGATCTTTCCGTGCTGATCATTTTTGTCTCCCTCATATTTCTGATATTTGTAACAATACACTTATTTGCAAAAAAACAGCAATTTACCCCATGTTCAATTTTTTTGCGACAGAGGCCATGTTGTTTGGTCTCACGACTAATCGGACACAATTTTTAAACTATATACACTAGTATTGCTTGAGTTTAAGTTTGATAACAATTGGCTCAGCAGTTTCACAGGAGATGTATGAAATTGTGGACGGACGACGACGATGTACAAACGAATGTAACTTAGATCTCTAATGGTTCCCAACTTGGATCTTTGATCAGTTCTAAAATATCACATTTGGTTCATGACCATCATGCTTCCATGCGTAGTTCATATCAACTTGATGTATGAAATGGTTTCAAGAAGTACCAATTTACAACATTCTACCATATAGTCCTATGCAAAACTATGTTCCGTGGTGGCGGCAATTTTGGATTAGATGGGAACCTGTTGTACATATGTAGAAATTTTGGTTATTGAATACACTTTTGCTTTTTAAACCTATATCTCAAATCTTTCTTAAAATATAAGACAACATGTAAAAAATTACGATAAAGGACACTTACTCCTACATGGGTATTCAGATTTTCTTCAAAATTTCTTGGTTGGTCTTGCTTGGTTGTTGAACATTTGTACAATTTTCATTTACTGTTATAGTTCTTCCAATAAAAATAAAAATATCTTTTAATTTGGAAAAATTTACGGAAAAGGGGAAATACTCAAAGACGATTTTTTGGATTTTCTTCAAAACTGCAGAACTGGTAGATCTTGCCATGCCGATCATTATTGCTAAGACATATTTTATTATATCTAACGGGTTTTGACCTATTTGCTAAAAAGAGAAACTGCTGCCAAGTTCTATTTTTTGCAACAGCTTCCATGTTGGTCGATCTTCGGACAAATCAATCACAATTTGAAACTGCATACCCTGTTGATGCTTCAGACCAAGTTTGGTAACAAATTGGCTCAGCAGTTTCAGAGGAGAGGATTATTGAAACTGTTCATCGACAACAGACACAAAGTGATGGCAAAGCTCACATAGCTTTTTAGGCCAGGTGAGCTAAAAATGAAAATTAATTTCCTATTTACGAATTCATTTTAAAATTTATTCAGTACAGTTTTTTTTCAAATACTTTTCGTCGTTAGGAGAAGTTTGTAAAAGCGGGTCATATGCAGACTTCAGAACAACAATAAAATAGTTGTTCCGTGGCTCGGTTTTATCATGAATTAGTAGAGACATTGTATCATGTGCATTTACCCTTTATCCTTTAAATATTAAAATGAAGAACATGGGGTAATTGTCAAGTAGACGACATTCCATCTCCGGTTATAAACGACAAAAAACAAAGCATATAGGGGTCACTGAACGGTCTTCAGCACAGTGAGGAATCTCATACCATAAAGCAAGCCCTAAAGAGCCCTGATATGTAAAAAGTACATAAATCAATGGAAACAAACCACAGCCAATAACGAATATCTATAATTTTATAAGAAGACAATTTTATTGAAGATTTTATGGTGACTTTGAGTTGTTTTTACTCCCGTTTGGGTAGTTGTCTCTTTGACACATTTCCCGCTTCCCGTCTTCTTTCTAAATGTTTATTTAAGACTCGAGTTTGTCTCCCTTGCTGTGTTTCTTATTCAGTCAGCAAAACAAACTTTGATGTTTTATTGTGTCTACCTTGTTTCTTACTATTCTAATTATTATTTCCCATCTTCTACGTTTGTCCTCTAGCTTTCCATAGTTTTTGAAAACTTCATGAAATACCAGTGCAGAAAGGTTTGAAGTGTTCAAAATACAAGCTGTCATTTGTCACTTTGAACTTTGACCCCGTGATTAGATGAACTAGAAAATCGTAAAAGATAGCTGATAAAGAGTAATGACAAAAATGCATCTTCGTTCATAACGGACCTTCGTTACATTCTGACTGACTCTATATAGTGATGAGTTATGTCCCTTTAAAGATTTGTCACATTTTTGGGTATGTTTTTCTCGAAGACAGTAAGAGATAGAAACCTGAAACTTCTTCCATTCACTTAAAGTGATATGTGTTACATTTGTAAATACCAAGATCAAACTCATTGGTCACTATGAAATTGAACCTAGATTTTTTTATTGCATTATCTCATGAACCGTAATAGATAGCTGAATCCTTCCAACCTCATATACGTTTATCTTTTTAAGATCTTTTTTATTAGAAAAAAAAAAAAATTATAAGACCAGCCGTTTTGCCCCCCCCCCCAAAAAATAAAAAATAAAAAATAAAAAACATTTCTAATTTTGGCAGTTTGCTTTAATTTAAATACCACTGAGGATACAAAGAAACGTCCAATAGAAAAAAAAATGTTGAGAAAGAAGTTTCTTCAAAATAAGTACTAGGTGAAGGCACCGTGAAAAAAATACTATAAAATATCAATTAATGTCTATATTGAGCTTAGAATCTTAGTTTTATCAATGAATGAACAATTAGAACAAGGTAAAGGTCGCCGTGAAAAAAAATCACGTTTAAATATCAATTTATGTACATATTTAGCTTAGAATCTTGGTTTTATCAATGAATTAACAAGAAAAACATAATGATCCGAATTCCGGAAGAGATATATTAATTATTCTTTTAAGAAAATGACATGCCAGATTTCTCAATAATGAAAAAAATGGTGGTCTAAGATAGATGAAACTTTTATGCATTTCAATGTAACTTAATTTTTTAAATAATTTCATAACAAACAGAAAATGTCTATAATATTAAAAATAGAATTGACTTTTCTGATGCAACAACCAGTTGATGGAGTATAAACATGTAAATAGAAGATACCGCTAGCACTGATAGACAAAAGAAAATGAATTTAAGACCTCAGTTCTTATATTGATGATTCAAAGCCCATTGTTGAAGGCGTCATGGTGACTTCAAGATGAAGAACAACAATTGAAGCGTTGTTCCATTGCTTTTAACCATGTATTTGTAGAGACTTTGTCTCATGTGCATTTACACTATATCTCATCATTGCTTATTCTTTCAAAGAATAGAACAGAATGGATTCTGGTTTGGGTGAATTCTCTGTTTGCATGTTTTAATTATTAAGTCTTCAAAAACGAAATTTTGGAGACTTGTTGTTTTTGATGCGTTTCTTGCAAAGTCACCCAAACGAAGTTTGGTGGCTTATTGTTTTTACTCTGCTTCTTATTATTATTCCTCAATGGATTTCACTAACTTTGTCCAATCATTATCTCAGAGATGGGTAGTCCAAACTTAATAAAACTTGTTGTAGAAAACCAACCCAAAATGTGCAAGAGGGTTTTGAAATTTCTAAAATAACCACTGCCATTGGTCACTTTGAACTGTGACCTAAAAACTTTTGATTGAAACTTCCATAAAACCTCAAAAATAGCTGATATGGTGAAAAGACAAAATAGTTTATTAGGTCATGACGGACCTTTGTTACTTTAGGCAGAAACTCTATGATGAACTGTCAATGAGTTATGTCCCTTGGAAGTATTTTCACACCTTTAAGCATGTTTTTTTCTCGAAAACAATAAGAAATAGAAACCTGGAGCACTTAGTATTCAACTTAGGTGATATGTGTTCCATTAAAAAATGCCAAGGTGAAAGGTCGTTGGTCACTTTGAACTTTAACCCAAGACATTGTTTTTGTGATAACTCATAAACCGTATTGATAGCTGATGTAATGGCAAAACAGTGTGTCTTGTTAAGATCTTTATTTCTTACATTGGGCCCAATATTATTGGACCAACCGTTTTCGGTCTATGGGCCGAAAACGGATTTTTCATTAGAACATTGGAATTTCAATAGGCACAAACTGTGCACCTCTTATAGCCGATCTGTTTCTCCACTCTTATGAGGCTGGATTCGTTGAAGGGCTTATTCAAAATAAAGACAAAAAATTGACCCAGTTCCTTAATTTCAGATTCATAATAAAGATGATATTTTATCACTAAAAACCCCTCGTTTTGGTGATTTTCTTTATCTTATCTACCGAAAAGAGCTCGAATTAAGGAGACTTCTAATACTTCCACATCGGCCTCGTTCCTTACCCTTCATCTCGAAATTGACAATAGAGGTAAACTGCAAACTAGGCTGTATGACAAACGCGATTATTTGACGTTTCCGATAGTCAACTTCCCTTTTCTTTGTAGCAATATTCCAAACGCACCAGCATATGGAGTTAACATCTCTCAATTCATTCGCTACTCAATTGCTTGTGGTCGATATAGCGACTTCCGTGATAGAGCTCGGTTGCTTACAAATAGACTACTTTAGCGAAGGTATGTTACCAAAAACTTAGTCATCACTACAGAAGTTTTATGGCGATATTACTATCTGTGGATCGCTATTGGATATCTGTTTCTCGGATGACAACAGATTGTTCCCTTTACAACTATATATGTTACGAAACGATGTGGAGTAAATGAACATGAGACCATAACATATGTTTTCTCCAACTGCAATAATTTTAATGAGCTGTATGGCCATTTCGGAAATTAATTCGGCATCATCAGCAGCACTAATACTAATTAAATTTGTTATCGGATTTGACATGTTCAACAGGGCGGGTGTCTTATAAAAAGCAGAAAGTGCGTATTCACCCAGTACACTTGATCTAATCCATAGTTTTTATTGATCCATGCTGTTCACCTGTATGTGCGTCTTCATTTTTCTCTTTTGTATTTGTTTCTTAGTGTTTCTGATGTTGCCATTGTCCATGGATTGTTCGTTCTTTTGACTGATGGTTCGGTTCTCACTTACTTTAATGTTAGATTTTGGGTTTTTCTTATGTCTCAAATGCTATTGAAGATACAAAAAGACATTCGCATACAAATTCTTCAATAAAACAGGACCTTCAAAATTAGGTCACGGTTAAAGATAAAGGTCACAGCATAAAACTTTAATTTACGTGTTAAAGTACAAAAATGTATTAATAAATACAGATATACAGCTTTGAATGTTGGTTTCAATGATGAATCAATAATGAACACATTATGACGCAACTCACTTCCTGATTATTTCCAATACATGAATATTTATGAAGTGTTAACCTGTGAATCAAAGCATTACTAGCACTGATAGACGAAAAGATATCACTACTCTAATATTTTATTGCATGCAAACATATTATCACTTGTAATTATCATTCTTTCATCTTTCTTCTCGTACGGATGAATCCAGATCTCAGAGACCATTAGACCTAAATTTTTAAATTAGACAGCATATCAGTCCAATGTGCAATCATCAAAAAATGCAAAGGGGTCCATTAAGGGTACTTTTGTGGGAATCAAAGAGGGGTAGGGTCGTCCTATAATTACACTATAAGAAAATGAAGCTTTGAATGTTAAAACAGAGTATAAATTTGTTTTAATTGATATTCAAGCATTTGGTGGCTATAGAAACCAAGACAGAAACCTATAATTTTGAGAAAATCGTGTTTTTTACTGCATGTTATGTATTGATTTTCACTGTATATTTAATGTAAAATATAAAGAGAACCCCTGCTTAATTTTGTTTCGTAAGGGGGTCTAGCATTGCCCAGATTTCCGATATGGGAGTTATTTTGGGAGACTTTTGTGTTTCGCTCTGCGAACACAGTTATATCTTGTTCCGATTATTTTGAAAGGGGTTAATGTACAGTGAAACCTGTTCTAACGATCACCTTTGTATAGCGTTAACCTATTCATAGCAGTCACATTTTTTGTTTCCCTATAGATTTTACTATATAAATGTAGTCTTTATAGCCGTCGCCTCCACTACGCAGTCAGCGGTCAGTAAAATCGAGTCGGTTTAGTCAAACTTCCTTCCTATAACGGTCATTCCGAAACCAGTAACGCTACGAAAAATCAGAAGTATTCCGAATGTGAAATTTCATTGATTTTTTCGTAATTAGCTGTTCGATGTGTAAACAATGTAATCAGGAAAATAAAAACATTTCTTTAGGTGTTGATTAATTTAATTAACAAATCACCAGGGGGAAAGCAGGTAGGTGAGTATATTTTAATTGTTTCAAGGGTGTTAAATTCTTCATTTTAAACTTCTGAATCGTGATATCATGACGTCTCCATCCAACTCAAAACCAACTAGGAAAGCATTAGGTCTAGGGGGTCGTGTAAAAGTTATTAATCTGCTGGACAGTGGTTAAAGTTCCAGGAATGTTGCTGAAGGAATTGGGGTTGGACGGACGCAGATTCTCAACATTTTGAAGCGAAAACGGGAAATTTTGGAAGACTTTGAAAATAATGTGTCAAATGAACGAAAACGCAAACGTCGTGAAACTGGCAACGAGGAAATAAAATTATTATGCTGGGAATGATTCAAAGATGCTACAGCTAGGAACATCATCTGCAACTTGGTATACACTTAAATCAGAATATGAAGAAGGGGTTTTCATGTTATTTTTTAATGGCGGCCAAATGAGTTAAAAATTTCAAGTTTGTCAGATTTCAACAAAATTTGATTTCTAGGTAAATTTTAAGGATGTAATCATCGAATTGATTGACTGGGGTGACATCGGCTATTGCCTTCAATTGCAAATCTAGTTAGTTAATTTGGTTTGTTAATCTGAAACTTCTACTACAAAATTGTATGTCATATCCCAAACCAACTGGCAGGATATGGTTTTCCTCTGATCTAGTTGTGCACCGTACCTGATTATTAAAATGATTTTAAAGATTTGTTGTAGCACAAACACACAAAAAAATATACAATATTATGCATCTTTCATCTTGTATCTACACCTTGACTAATTAAGCGTTCATGAAAAACCTAACCATGAAATAATTTTGTTGCTCAGTTTAAAGCTGATGATCATGATGATTCTTAATATGATATGTAAACGTTACACAAGTTTATTTAAGAGAAAATCATAAAATTCAATATACTTTTTATCAGATACTAAGTATAGTCAAACTTTTCGGTAAGTATTATTTTGTTTATCGTTTGAAAATTTTGTAAATTTTTTTGAAAACTAAGGAGTATCTCCCTCGTGCAAAGCTCTGTCCTTAGCTAATTTTGGCTTTACATTTAGGTCACTTTGGTTATTTGTTCTCTATCAGTTTTGAAACATCTTTGAGTTTATGGTCTTCCAAACGTTTAGATTTTATCTGCACTGATGAGACATAAGTTGTCGAAATGCGCATATGCAGAAAGTAAATTTACAGTAACTTCGGTATTTAGTTATTTGAACACATTTACAAATATTTATTTTTTCTATGAAACTATTAATCAAGGCTAATAGATCATTTTCATATTCATTTCTTATCCCGATTTCGACCCCGTATTATGACGTTTTCAAAAACGGGAAATAACCTACTGACCAGACAAACAGGTTTACGGTTCCATTGAAATCAGGGAAAACAATAAAGTTCGAATACGAAGATATCTTTTATTGGAATAGGAGTCTTAGATAAATTATTCAAAGTTACTGTCCTTGAGCTGGAAACACTTTCCGTGCATCCCCCACTTCCCAACCAGACCGGTTTTTTCAGTCTTCCTATGTCCCCTTTTCAAAATAAAACATGTTAACACGGACATAACCTGCACGCATAGACAGTATAGGGCCACTTTTATAGTACACCCGAAAAAGTATTGTATTTTCGTTTTAACATAAGTTTCAGTTTTTAAGCTCCATAACTTTTTACGGATAAGTAATATGTACTGAAATTTTATATCAAATTAAAGCTAATTAAATATGCTTTACAATGAACACAAGTTTGGGTACTTTACGCCAATTTTATGATCTGGGGATACAAAAAAATCTACCCCTACCCCTGTAAAAATGCGAAAATGTCGATTTTAGGCTGTCAATTCCTTTCAGATAAACAACCCTCGTCATTTGGTCTAGTTTTTATGCCTAACTTATCAGTTGTGATACAATGTTGGAAAATAAAACCATTAAAGTCCATAAAATTTTCATTTTCGGTATAAAATTTTTGAAAGATGGAATTTTTCGGAATTTTAGATTTTTCACAATTTCGACTTTTTGACTTAAGGGTTGTAAAAATCTAAATATATATTTAATAATGGCCGATGCAGTAATAATTTATGATATGTAAGCAACAAATTATACGCAAAAATTTTAGTTTCAGACATATTATAGGTTCATAAATTAGCAACCCTCCCCCTAAAAATTAAGAGAAAATTTGAAATATTCAGGCTCTAAATGATAAAAAGATAATGTTTAATGGGAATTCTAGCGTGTATTTCACTACAACTGACATGCATAAGATCATTTAAGTAGATTAAAACTTTTCAAAAGGTCTCATTTCGACTCTTCTGTCCTAAAATTGTATGAAATGGGAATTTTCCGTTTTTCAGAATTTCTGCTGTTTTGACCTTTGAGATGCAAATACTTCATGATATTGATATATAACTTGAAAATGTTGATTAAATACCGTTTCATCATATCTGAGCAATTAGAAAGTATGCTTTTAAGCCTTTTAGACTAACTACAGTCTCATAAATTATAAACATATTATCCCTTACCATACATATTCAACACAATTTATCTCATTTTATTCAGCTTCAAAAGCTTTTAACATTGTATAAAGGTCCAATGACATATCATTTTCAAACACCAAAAACACACAGAGCCTCACATTTATCAAAAATAAGATCATGCGCCCGGTTTATGTGCAGTTATTCAGCGATTAAAGTTTAAATTTCGAAAAATTCTGAAATACTGAAAATTCCCATTTTTCACGATAATCATCCAAAGTATTCAATTTTACCCATATTTTGGTGTCAAAATTACATATTATGATGTATCAAATGCATCTTTTGCAAAGAAAGTAAAACTTTAGTATGCTTTGTTCATTTATATGTACAGACGGTCATATTTTGGAGATTTTTAAGTTTAACTTGATTGGGTAGGGGTAAGATTTTTAGTATTTAGAGACAAATTTTTCTAAACAGTGTTTTTAAATAACCTATGTATCAATTAAGACAATAAATTGGCATATCTGCAGATAAATCCTCTAGATTTGCCACATATAACGATTTAAATGTGAATTTTGGACAAATCTGAAATGCTAAAATATTTCAATTTTTCATCAATTTTGGAAAAATTTTGAGTTTAAGCTGACAACTGGGATTTGAAATACCAAATCATGATAGTATTAATGCAATTTTGTTATATACAATGCAGAATTTGTGCGTGGTGGTTATTTTTATCCCAACAAAGACAAAAATATTGACAATTTTGGGGGAAATGTGTTCAGGTAGGGGTAAGATTTTTGGTATCTAGAGTCACATTCAACACCCCTTGTTTTTCTAAAACAATGTTTAAAGACATCTAATGTATCGCTTAGAACAACTAAATGGCATACCTGCAAATATTTTCGATAGATTTGATACATATTGCGATTTAACAGTTAACTTTGGACAAATCTGAAATACTGAAAATTTCCATTTTTCATCAATTTGCGACGAAATATTGAGTTTTAGTCGACCATTGGGTGTTAAAATACCAAATCATGATGTAATTCATGCAACATTGTAATATACAACAGATATTTTGCATGTTCTGGTTATTTGTATGCGAACATAGACCAAAAAAAACCCAATTTTAGGGAAAATTTGGTGGGGTAGGGGTACAATTTTCGGTATTTATTGTCACATGTAACACGCCTTTTTAAACTATGTTTTCAGACAACTAACGTATGACGTGGAATAAGTAATTGTCATATCTGAAGATCTATTCTGTAGATTTGATATATATTGCGATTTAACAGTTAACTATGGACAAATCTGAAATACTGAAAATTCCCATTTTTCATCAATTTGCGGAGAAATATTGAGTTGCAGTCGACCAATGGCTGTTAAAATACCAAATCATGATGTAATTCATTCAACATTGTCATATACAATAGACATTTTGCATGTTCTGGTTATTGTTATGCGAATATAGACCAAAAATCATCAATTTCAGAGAACATTTGTTGGGGTAGGGATAAGATTTTCGGCATTTAGAGTCACATATAACACTCCTTGTTTTTCTAAACAATGTTTAAAGACAATTTATGTATCGCTTAGGACAATTGAATGGCATATCTGCAGATATATTCTACACATTTGACATATATTGCGATTTAACGATGAAATATGGACAAATCTGAAATGTTGAAAATCCCCATTTTTCATCAATTTTGGGAGAAATATTGAGTTTTAGTCGACCAATGGCTGTTGAAATACCACATTCTGAAGTAATTCATGCATTACTTCATGTCATATACAACACATAGACAAAAAATTGACAATTTTAGGGAAAATTTGTTGGGGTAGGGGAAGATTTTCTGTAATCAGAGTCACATTTAACACTCCTTGTTTTTTCTTAGCGATGTTTTAAGACACCAAATGTGCCGCTTGGTACAATTAATTGGCATAATTGCAGAGATGTCTTCCAGATTTGGCATATATAACGATATAGCAGTGGACTTTGGACAATTCTGAAATGTTGAAAATTCCTCATTTTTCACCAATTTCGGGCAAAATATTGAGTTTAAGTCAACAAAAGGCTGTTAAAATGTAAAATCATAATATAATTTATGCAACATTGTCCTATACAGCAGACATTTTGTGTCTTCTGGTGATTGTTATGCGAAAATAGACAAAAAATTAACAATTTTAGAGTAGATTTGATGGGGTATGGGCTAAGTTTTATTGATATATGAAGTATATATTACCTATAAAACGGCCATTATTTGTTGTGGTTGTAAAGCTAATATAATAAGCTTTCATTTGATACATTTTTTTAATGATATTTGTTTACTAAAAATAATATTAGTCAAAAGAAAGACAAAACTTATTCAAAAACGAAATTATTCAAAGGTCCCTGTATTTGGTATATTTGAAAACAAAATTTTGGTCATTTAAAATATGTTAACATTGTCTTAACCTGTTTTATATTGAAAAGCTGAAAACAATTTTCAGGATCGGGAATTGACATGCACTTCGGGTTCTCTAGACCATCAAACTTACACAATTTCAATGAAAATATCAGTTTTTCGTCAATATTTCATTGGGGTAGTGGTACGTTTAATTGCGCTATGGAACGTATTGGGCATAGAAATCTTAAAAACTTGGGTTCTTTGTGAAGCTTATATATTGATTGATTGAATATTGTTTAACGTCTACTCAGCAATATTTCAGCTATATCAAGACGAGAACAAGTTTGTTGATAAGTAATCACTTTGGGGTTTGGAAATGGCCATGGGACGGGAAATTCTGACTGCCACTGTACAAGTAGGGTGAAATCGTCAAGGGCGGGGAATTTAGCCTTGTAGCCGGTCACCTACGGACCACCCCAGAAGAGCTTGCTACAAGGGTTCTTTAACGTGCAGGAAGCGTGGCATTTCTTCCAACACGTGGACCTGAGTTTACATCCCATCCGAAAGATGGGTTGTGTATTTATTAATCCCGCACAACCACGGAATGGGTCCTATTTCTATATCCCGGGACCCTCGGGGTCAGCCTCCGTTTAGGAGGGGTCACACCCCGCAAGCCGGAGATACTGGGTCCTATTTCTATATCCCGGGGTTCCCTCGGGGTCCTCTGTTAGGATGGCTCATACTCCAAGCTCAGAGGATGCTGCGGGCCTATTCTTCAGCCGGGACCGCGCACGGCGGGTGAAGCTTATATAATAAGCAATTATTTGATTCCTCGTTTTTATAACTTAAAGGCATTTTGTCAACATTTTGAAGCAACTGAAAGAAAAACTTGAACGAAAAACGAAATTTTCCAAAATTTCGGTAGGTGCGTCTAAAAATTGGCCAAATTCCACAAGTGCGTGCAGGTTATGCTCGTGTTAACAAGTTTTATTATGAAGAGGGGATGTATGCGGACTTAAAAAAA
>MJUU01017603.1:2036-39379 GCA_002080025.1 Modiolus philippinarum | reverse complement strand
TTTTTTTGGGGGGGGGGTCCACATTGCTAGTGTTTTACTTTTGTGACGCTGTTTTTTTTTATTTATTTATTTCTCCATTTGTGTTACATCTGTTTTCTTTTTATTCTATCTGTATCAATTTTTTACATTTGTGATACATGTTTTCTTTTTATTCTATCTTTAGTTCATTTATATCTGTTTTTCATTTCTCCATTTTGTTTTACATCTGTTTTCTTTTAATTCAATCAGTTCTCCATTTGTTTTACATCTTTTTTTTATTTTATCTGTATTTCATTTCTCCATTTGTTTTACATCTTTTTTTTTATTTTATCTGTATTTCATTTCTCCATTTGTTTTAGATCTGTTTTCTCCTTATTCTTATTGTATTTCATTTATATCTGTATTTCTATTCACCATATGAGTTACATCTGCATTCTTTTTTATTCAATTTGTATTTCTTTTCTCAATTTGTGTTACATCTGCGTTCTTTTTCATCCATTTTGTATTTCCTTTTCCATTTCTGTTACATCTATATTCTTTTTATTCTAGTTTTTCCCGCACTTTTGCCTTAGTATTCAAATTACTGATGTTTAAATGACCACCAAAATAAAGATATATTATTGATTTCACATCCTATCTCGCCATTTACTTTGATCTTATAAACAAATGTATATATTATGTATAAATGTGTCAAACACTTTCTGGTATAAAAAATTTTGCGATTTTATTGTCTCAATGCAATCGTAAAGATATTCATCGAAATACATCGGCAAACGAATACCGAAGCAAGAAGAATATTATACATTTGTAAAGCGAAAGCCGCTTTCATTATTTTGTCGAGCCCTCACCACCACCACTTCCTGTACATCGGCATATTAAAATTTCAAAAAGCAAATGTAAAAGACTTTACTCAGTTTTAAAAGGCTCGGCTTATTTGCCAAGATATTTTGCAAAAGTATAATGTAATCAGGATAAAAGGTGTTTGATAAAATCAAAGATATACCTTACAAAGAGATTTTTCTCGTTTATCTCCTACAGTTATTTGTATTTAAAATACGCAAATTAATACAACTTATGCATTATATGTAATATCAAAAGTTTCTGAGCAAAATGACATGTTTCACGACTATAAATAGCTTTTCATGTGAAGGTACAATCACCAGTTCTTTAACAATTCTACAAGCAGCATCCGGATTTAGGGTGGTAAAAGGTAAATAAGAATTTTAATTTAACTTGAACAACAATATTATAAACTCACTGACAGTATGGGGCATGCTTAAAACGGAGCAGAATTTGTCATTTTTTGTGAGAGGTCGCACTGTGCTTACCCTCCTGTAAAATGTCATTCTCTGCTTTAACTATTTTTGCAGAAGTTTTGCATCCTATTTCTTTTTTTTTCTAGGTTTTCTATGTAAAAAATGATTTTATGCAATATACGTGTCTTTGTCTCCTTTGGTCTTTTCTGCAATTATTTTCAAGCAGTTATACTCATAACTTATAACTAATTTCAGAGTTTGAAAATTCTTGACAGCACATTTACAATAACGGTTCGGGTAAGTTTACTTACTGCCACTGACTATATTTTGCATTACCAGATAACTAAATACCGAAGTTAAAGCCTACAGGTGAAAGTTAAATAAATCTCCATATTTGCCGTCATATTCTCTGAGTTCATAGATGAAAGAATTAAGGTCGATGGGCAATCTTTACATTTTGAATCTTCAATTATGCATTGGTTGCATACATCGGCAAACGAATACTAAAGAAAAATGAGGAAAGGAGGAATTCCGAAATCAAAAATCCTAAATCACCGCAATTCAAATCCAACACGAATCAGGAGAGTATGAAAAGACAAAACAAATAAACCAAAATGAACAAGATCGCCACAAAACTAAAGCACAAGCAGTGTGAACTCCTACAAGAAATGAGGTATCATCAGGCGCTGCGGAAGTGTTAGCATGATCTGCTCCACGCTTTGCATCCGTCACACTGCCAGGGAAAAGTCCGGTTTTGTCACAGTCGATGTTAGTCAGTCTGATAATAAACACTTAACTACCGAAGAAATCAATTCTCATTTGTGAAATAGAACGGACATACAACAATATTTTGATTTTTGTACTATTTCTTTGGCACTACAAGACATAACCATTCATCTCATAGATCAATTTATAACTTGTAAATTTGAAGTTATATGGGATTTTGGGGAGCACTATTCACCACGGAAATTTAAAGTTTGTAATTGTCAATTTTTGGAAAATACTCATGAAAAATAATAGTAATGCCGCATTACATGATACCCCGCCACGTTTTACAAAATTTCAAGAGACATAACTCCAGATCCTGTGCACTTCTGTACCCAAAATTGCACTTTGTCTGTTTTATGGTAAACAATTTACGCACTATATTAGATTGATTGATTGATTTATTGATATGGGGTTTAATGTCACTTTCAGCAGTATTTCAGCTATATCATGACGGTCAGTTTTAGTGGTGGAGGGAGCCGGAGTGCCCGGAGAGAACCTTTTTGTAATGTACAAACTGGGGCGAGATCTCACACCGCAGTGGAAATGGACTACAGCGGTGGTATAGGTAGTAGAACTACTTTAACCACTCGGCCACCAGGGCCCCTGCACTATATTAGAAGACAGTATGTAATTTCATTCAGAACTAATCAGTAGGAAACCCTAAAAATTTGGAGAAAAATTCAAATTCAAAGCTTCAATTGGTATAACTCCAGAATTCTTTTGACCTCTTAAGTAAAAATCGAATTTTACCTGAGTTTTGTGGTAAACATGTTACATACCAAGTATATTATTCCGTTCATAAGTTATCAGTCGGAAACCCTAAAATTCGCAAAATTTTAATGGTTTAAGAGCGATAACTCCAGAATCCCTTGGCCAGAGTTTTGTGGTCAACAAGTAACATACCAAGTTTTAGGACCTTATATTATTTCGTTCACAAGTTCACAAGTTCACTCGGAAAACCTTCGGGGGACGGACGGGCAGATGGACGGACAGACAGACGGACGGACGGATGGACACACGACATAGGGTATCACATAGTACCTTGCCATTACGTGTGGGAGGTTATAAAAATCAGTCTGTGAGGAAACATAAAATTCCAGTTTTTTCTTCATGTTTCATATATTTTTTTAACTTATTTCTAACTTTTAAAATGTAATTTGTAAACATATCCTTTATTTGTGGATTTTTTTATTTAATCAAAAGTGGTAGATAAAGTGAAACCCTCAAAACCGGTCCCATCGGAAGATCGGATACCTGTAGAAAACGAACGATTGGTTTTGGTCTGGAATTTTAATTTATCTACTTTAGGTCAAAATTTCTTCTGAAAACTTACCATTCCGAAATCTGGCAAAACTATTCAACATGTAACAAATTTTATCGAAGGCTAAATCGATAACTAAGTATTTTTTTCAAAAGATTACGGCGGGTCTTGGTTAAAATTACAAGAATGCAAGAACATATCTGAAATCATTAATAAAAAGCATGAATTAAACTTTTCAAGATGAAAATTTTACACTTTCTGTATCGATCTTTTGATTTTGAAGAGCCTCCAAAAAAGCCGAATCCTTTTCAAACCAGCCTACTTCTTGTGTTCTGATAGAGGCCGATTTAAGAGGTTCCACTGTAATAGTTGATACACTTCACTGTTTATCTGAATAATTGACTGAGTGGTGGGGGGGAATACAATTATTGTTGGAAACATTATAAACTAGTTGATTAGAGATTCTATATGATTTTCTTTTGTAATGATTTAAAGTATTGGTGAAAATGAATATGTATAAGAAGAGTTTTTAAGTGCAGAACTCTGCTAATTGAAAAAAACAGTCAGCATTTTTAATGTTATATATCATTCAGAAATATAGAAATGTTTTTGGCTAGAAATGTTCAATTCTAAATGAAGTCAATAAAGTTATCTAGTTTAAAATTATACTTCTTTAGAACATGAACGACAGTGTATCTTTTCAAATCTTTTGTTACAAAGCCGATTTTATTGAAATTTCCAATATCTAAATTTTTCAAAATTTTGTTTAAATCTAAGGAGTATCTCCCTAATGCATAGCTCTGTCCTGAATTTTTGCTTTTAATTTAAATCATTTGTTATTTGTTCTCTATCAGCTTTTACAAGTTTTTTGGTTAATTGATTTCCAAATGTTTTGATTTGATCTGCACTGATGAGACATAAGTTGTCGTAATGCGTTTATACAGAAAATAAACTAACAGTAACATTGGTATTTTGTTATTCATTATGATATAATATTGTTTTTATCTAATATTAGAACAGAAATCCAAAATGAGATATGAAGTACTACTTGCAGTTGTTGTGATATTACTCACAGTATACCAAGGAGCAAATGGAATACACAACACATGTAAATGTAACAGTAAGTACAAGAGAATCGGAAGAACCACATTAAAAAAGGTTATATCTTTGCATTTGTTTGCCAGATGTCTTGTAGATTACTGGGATCAAACCCGTATGTTTTGTTGGTTTTATTTGTAGGACTGTTACGTTAATTGATTGATTGATATTGGGTTTAACGTCACTTTCAGCAGTATTTCAGCTATTTCATGACGGTCAGTTTTAGTAGTAGAGGAAGCTGGAGTGCACGGAAAAAACCACCGACCTAGGGCTAGTAACTGACATACCTTATCACTTACGATTGTAAGTCGAGTGCACCCTTTTTGTAATATACAAAATGGGGAAGGAACTCACACCACAGTAGAACCAAGAACTACCTTAACCACTCGGCCATGCAGGCCCTCCGTTACGTTATTCAGAACTTAAATATTTACTTCGTTTGCACCTTGCATTGTATTTGATGATTAAAATTAAGTTGTCTGTCAAAACACAGTTAAATTGTACTAATCAACGAAAAAATCGATACAAGGTTGACATAAAAAAAATTTTGGCATTATGCAATTAATTGTATTATTCAATTCATTTAAGGTTTCATCATCAAATCATTTCTGAAACGGATCCGATGAGAATCCAGGATGGAGTTTTTTGTCCGATGATCGAGTTCACCTTTGGCTGATAGACAATTAAAAGGGTTCGATGTCAATAATTGGCATTATGCAATTAATTGTTTTCTTCTGGTGTATTATTCAATTCATTTAAGGTTCATGCTAAGAAAAGCATTCATATATTTCATCATCAAATCATTTCTGAAATGGATCCGATGAGAATCCAGGATGGAGTTTTTTGTCCGATGATCGAGTTCGCCGTTAGCTGATATTCGATTAAAAGTGTTCGAGGTCAATAATTGGAACACTTCTTCCGGTAAAACATATCAGGTAAAACCATCTTGAAAGATGAAAAACAATCTCTCATTTCTATGTCCTTTCAAACAAAATTCAACGTGAATAAGGACAAAGAGCGAACAAGACGCTGATATCGACCTCTTTTCTCACAAACCTAAGATTAATAAAGCAAATATGCTCATAAAATTACAAATCATATAGCAGCAGGTCCTCTTAGACGTTGCAACGTCAAGTCCACGCAGCATGTGAGTAGTATAGAGGTGGTAATAAATTATCATTTGAGGAGGTGATGCGAGGTGGTGCCGGAACTGACATCACCGGAAGTGACGTAGACCGGAAATGACATCACCGGAAGTCACGTGGCCAGAAGCGGAATTCACGTGAATGGAAGTTAATGTGATTTGGTAGCGTATGCGTAACCGGAAGTTGGTATTTATCTCCCGTAAACCGCTATTTTAACCGGAAATGACTTGTTGGAACAACACGTGACCCGCATGACTCTTGTGGAGAATAATTATATTAGGCATGCGCAACCGGAAGTGGGTGTGTTCCTAGTTGTATACCGAAAGTGGTCCTATTGGAAGCCCTATTAGACAATGTTCATAGGCAATGACGTGTAGAAAGAATGAAAGATCCCACAGGGGTGTTGTTTAGCCTAATTCTTTACGCATGCGCGACCGGAAGTGGCGTGTCAAAAGTTGTTAATCGGAAGTCGGGGTTTTCCCTAGTCGGAATGACTCGGGCATGGCCGTTCAAATGTTGTAGGAAGTTGTCGTTGTGTGGTATTTCTGACGGTTTTCTCTATCACGTCCGCGTTCATAAAGCAAGTAACTTTCCCGCGCTTATTTTCTATCGATGTCTTCTATCACGTCCGCGATCGTAAAGGGAGATGACCTGCTAGTATTTTTCCTGCGCTTTTTAAAGTTAATTGATTTTTTCCGAGACTTCGGCGAGAAAACTCTTCATTTACTAATGCCTCTTACGAGTTTGTGTTAATGTTCACCATTATTTAATACGAGTACGTTTTTGTCAGTGCAGGCGTGCTCATTCCATTGTATTGCTGCTGCTGCTGCGCTAGGGTGATTGGACTTCTGCTACCGCTGCTGCTGCGCTATATACGAAGTAATATTACTGCTGCTGCTGGTGGAATGAAAAAAAAAAGACCAACTTGGACTTTATACATTTTGACACAAACACGATTCATTTTTACTTCTTCATTACCTGTAAAAGGGTTACTCTGCATTTCGCCAGGCTTGTGACTGGTTATAACTATAAAGTTAAAGACTGCATTAACCCTTCCTCCCACCCGAAATGTCATTTATCTATCCTTTACATGCAATTGTTGCTATCTTCAGTCGATGGTGGTTTATTTTCATTCAATACTTTATCAAACAGATACTGTCTTTTATCTACGGCATACTTCCAGGCCTCTCTAGTACCATAGTCCTATCTTCTTTCAACCCTGGACTGTCTTATTGATCTTTCTACTGACTTGGTCTTTCCGCGTATCCTCTATCCAGAATACATTATTGAGATAGGTATCCTTCATCGTATCTCTGTATTTCGAGAAAATCTTTTTATCCAAGTTTGCGTGCTTTATCTTCCTCGTGTCCTTCGTCAATATACTTTTCAACCTTTTCTTCGTATTCGGACTGAATACTATTCATAGCTCTGGTTACTATTATATCCAATGGTGATTCTGAGTGTGAGTGTTCTTCATCAGATCCTTCGTTGGTGGTAAAGTCAGATTTTTCAGTAATATAGCTTTCCTTGGACATGCTAGTCTGTGTCCTGTTGAGGTATCAGCAAAGCTCATTGTTGAAAAACTAATGGTGACTTCAAGATGAAACACGCCACTAAAAGGCGTTGTTTCGTTGCTGGATTTAACCATTAAAAAGTCAAGATAACAGTTAACACCTACAATGGTAGAAAATTACAACCACATGACACAATCTGCAACGGAAACGCACTAAAAAAACCTTGTATTGTCCCCTTTAAAGTTTGTGTTTAAGTTTGTGATTTTTTTTTTGTTGGTACCTCATCCAAGATGGCTGACAGAACGGGGCATAGTTTAACATAGGACCTTTTGGAAAATACATTCAAAGATCTTCTTGTCTGATACGGCTGAGCCAAATGGAACCATCCCCGGTCACATTACTCTTTATGTAGTCCTTCGAAAGTTTATGATTTTTATATTCGTAAGTCATCCAAGATGATCGCCAGGAGGGAACATAGTTTAATAAAGAGACCCTGTTGAAAATGCATTCAAATATCTTCTGTGAAACTATCAAGCCAAATGGAACCAATCTTCGTCGTAATAGTCCTTAGGAGGTCCCCTTCAAAATTTGTGATCAACTCATTCAAGATTGAAACTGTATAACATCTGCTGAACTGATTTATAGTAAGAATTGGTGGTCATTTGGTGACAATGAATAAAACCAGTCATCAGGTGAGCGATAGAGGCCCAAGTAAGCCTGTAGATTAATAATGCCCCAAAAATAAAAAAAAAAATAAAGTAATTTGTTTATGTCTCGATGAATATTATCTTACACTTGCTATTTCAACAACTTTTATTCTTGATGGATACTGTAAAGGACTTAGTATTCGCGGTACTAAATTTTCGCGGTTCTCAGTATTGGATTTATTCGCAAATTGTTAGTTAAATAACTAAATACCGAAGCTACTGAAAAATCATTATGTTCATTTATATTCAGGTTTACAGTGAAATATTTGCAGGTGTAATTTTTCGCGGTTATCATTTTATACTCCTTTTTTTCAAAAAAAAAAAGAAATTAAATTCACAGTAACTTCGGTATTTAGTTATTTTCAACAAAATTTACAAAAATTTAGATATTGTAAGGTTCCAAATAGAATTGGCTTTCGGGTCAGCACTAAAGTTCTGACTACTGGGCTAGATAATACCCTCGGGAACTAACAGTCCACCAGCAGAGGCATCGACCCATTGGTAACAAATAGCTAAATACCAAATTTAGTGTGAATTTAGTTTCTGTATATGCGCATTTCGACAAATTATATCGCTTCAGTGCAGATAAAATCAAATTGTTTGGAAGACCATAAACTCAAAGGTGTTAAAAAAAATCGAGAGAGAACAAATAACCAATTAATGATTTACCAAGTATTTTTTTTGTAGAGAATTGTTTTACCAGATGTGACAATGTTAGAGTTTTTTTTCATTTTTTTTTTGCATCCGGTCATTATTTTTGATTTACTTAGTAAAACTTTATTTTATAAAAAAAAAAAATTACTAAGTAAAGCAGCTGATACAATTTAGTAAAATTATTTATTATTTTATCACATTTCTTTAGCAGTTCATTAACTTATTTAATTATTGAATTATCATCTGCGCCACTTTTAGCAGATTTGTTTCTTTATTCGTATGAAGCTAGGTTCATACAAGGACTTGTTCAGAAAAAAGACACTAAGCTAGCAAAGTCCTGTAATTTCAGCTGCCGTTATATAGATGATGATCTTTCATTGAACAATCCTCGATTCAAGGATAAAATTCGTCTTATATACACAAATGAACACGAAATTAAAGAGACCACTGATACACCATCTTCAGCATCATACTTGGACCTATACCTCTTCATCGACAATTCTGGACATCTGGAAACAAAACTTGACGACAAGCCCGATGATTTCGACTTTTCAATAGTGAACTTCCCCTTTTTTGAGCAGTAATATTCCAACATCTCCGGCATATGGCGTGTACGTTTCACAACTCATTCGCTATTGCCGTGCCTGTAGATTGTACAGCGATTTTGTCAACAGAGCGAATTACTGTCTCAAAAACTTATACATCAAAGGTATGTTCAGTGACTGTTGCAATTGTCACTACAAAAGTTAAACGGTCGTCACTAAGATTTGACAGACCGTTACAATGTTTCTATTTCACAAATGAAAATAGATATATTGGGGTAGATCTAGAGTTTATTACCGGACTGACAAACACCGACTATGACAAAAGCGGACTTTCCACTGGCAGTGTGACGGGCACCACGCGTGGAGCAGATCATGCTTACACTTCTGGAGCACCTGATGATACCTCAGTTTTTGTAAAGGTTTACACTGCTAGTGCTTTAGCTATGTGGCGTTCTTGTTCATTTTTTATGAAAAAGGAAGGAAATGGAGTAAATGTCAAGGAGACAACATCCCATATCCAGGTGAAAACGACAAAAAACAAAACATCTAGGGGCCGCCATATGGTTTTCAACACAGTGAGGAACCTCACACTATATAGTAAGCCCTAAATGGCCCCGAAAAGGTAAAAAAGCGAACAACCCAAACACCAAGAAACCAAAATTCCATTAGAAGACAAGGACAAGCCAATGACCAACACACCCCCGACCTGGGACAGGCGCAAAAACCGCGGCGGGGTCAAACTCGCTCTCATGGACCCAAACCCTCCCCCATGTGTCGCGAACGGCCAAAAACAAACACACAAAAAGACCCACAGCAAAAACCAAAACCAGAAAAAAGTCCAACCCATCAAGACGAGCACCCTTACAATGAAGCACACAAAACACGAAGACAACACACACAGGCACCGTCCGGACAAACGCCCGCAGCCACCGACAGCCAGCCAAGGACACAACCTCCGCCGACTATGACACCAAGCCTTCCCACATATGAAATCCCACTTGAAACACCTCTAAACAGATTTGGCATAACAACATCATCAATTATGAAAGAAGAACATGATATTGTGCAATGCCAAACACTGCCAATATGAAAAATTATCTAAATTTAGTTATGGTGTAAAGCATTAAGAAGATGATCAATATTTTCGCCATCAAAAACAAGAAGTAAAGATTTAACAACAATGCTATATTTATATCCTTTATGAATAAGTTTGTTCAACGGATTAATAAGTTTGGAAGGACAATTTTTGAATTTATGCGCTTTGTAAATGATATTTCCATAGAAGTTTGGATGTGAAATGCCCTGATGTATAAGAGCCCTGCATGTAGAACCAAATTTTCTTAATAAGTCAATGTATCTATAATAAAATTTAGAGAATGTTTTTATGAATTTATGATATCTAAACCCTTGATGCAGAAGTTTTTCAGTGAGACAAAGATTTCGGTCGTTGAAGTCAGAAACATTACTACATACTCGTGCATATCGAACAAGTTGTGAAATGTAGACCCCGTAAGAAGGGGCTAACGGAACATCGCCGTGGAGATGGGGGAAATTGACAATAGGGAATGAGAAATCATCCCTTTTATTATAAACCTTAGTGTTTAACTTTCCTTGATTTATTGATATATCATGATCAAGAAAAGGAGTATAATCACTGCTGCTATTGGATTCATTTAAAGTAAGTTCTGCAGGATAAATTTCATCTGTTAATTTAGAAAATTCAGGATTATTTAAAGCCAAAATATCGTCCAAATATTTATATGTATTGTTAAATTTAGCCACTAAATGCTGTTTAGAAGGGTCTTTTTGAATTTTTGCCATGAATTGTGACTCGTAGCAATAAAGAAATAAATCTGCTATGAGAGGTGCACAGTTGGTACCCATAGGAATACCTAGTTTTTGCTGATAGACTGTATCACCGAAACGAACAAAAATATTATCAAAAAGAAAATTTAATGCTTTTATCATATCCTGACTTGGTTTACAATATGCAACAAAGCTTAAAGCGTATCCTTCAAATCCTTCTCACAACTGTGTTTTCAAACCTCTTCACAAAGCTGACTATGAAAAACGCCCAAATGTTATACAACCTTTTGGTCTTCGTATCAAACCACACCTTGAATCTGCTAATATAAATTTAGATGAAATAGCTCCTATAGAAACTCCCAAAAAAAACTCCATGGCTGAACCCAAAACCAACATTTAATTTTGAACTACGCAAACACAAAAAGGTTGATACCAATCCTCTGGTTATCCAGCAGGACTTTGCAAGAATTAAATCTGAACATCCTGAATACTTGCAAATTTACACAGATGGCTCTAAGGATGGAGACAGAGTGGCTTCTGCAGCCGTTTTTGGGGATCGTGCAGCAACTCTTCCATTACCATCCTCTAGATCTATATTTACTGCTGAAGCTAACGCTATTTACTCAGCACTTAAATTTGTAGCTTTATCGCAATCAAATAAATTCATGATCTGTTCCGACTCACTTTCTTGCCTATTGGCAATTGAAAGTCGAAAAACAAAACACCCAATTATTTTGAAAACAGCCGAATTCTACAAATCACTTGTAGCATTAGGCAAAGAAGTCATTTATGTTTGGATCCCTAGTCATGTGGGGATCTATGGAAACACAGTTGCTGACCAGGAAGCCAAGGATGCACTAGATGATGAGATGAGTACCGTACACTGACATGAAGCCTTTAATCGTTAAATACATTTTAAAGTTATGGCAGGCCAAATGGGATCTGCAAATAAATAATAAACTGCATGGAATACAGTCAGACGTCGGTAAACAAGTCGGTTCCTGTGGTAAAAACCGTAGGGAACAGGTAGTGTTGACCCGGTGTCGTATTGGACATACTAGAACAACACATAGTTTTATCCTCAACAGTGGTGATCGACCTGAATGTATTCCATGCAATTGTCCTTATACAATTCAACATGTTTTAATTGAATGTGTAGATGTTGCCGATATCAGGCGTGATTTGTATTCTGCTCATTGTCTTAAAGACCTATTTACAAACGTCGCTGGCGACAAAATCGTTCAATTTTTAAAAGCAATCAATTTATTTAGTAAGATTTAAATGAATCAATTTTAAACAAGTTTCTAGTTTCTAATATTGTTATTGTTAAACCAAAAATTACTATTATGTTTTTTAACATTTTACACATCTGTTTTACTTGTATAAAGCTATATGGTTTTATATTAATATTTTATGTATTTATTAAAATTGTTCAATAAACCCAACAGTTCTCGCCACAATATAGCTGAAATATTGCTGAAGTTGGCGTAAAACATCAATCAATCAATCAATCAATCATATCCTGACAAGTCCAATTGGTATATTTGTCATGTTTGTCGTCACAGAAAAACGATTTAAATGTATTGCAACAAATGTACGTACATTTTTTAAGGACCATTTGATCAAATACGAAAATTTCTCTTTGATGAGTGTATGCGGTAATGTTTATTTGTTTTGACTTTGTAATACTGTCTCAATTCGTGTTGGATATGAATTGCCATGATTTTGGATTTATGATTTTAGAATTTCCCACTTCCTCGTTCTTCCTTCGGTATTCGTTTCCCGATGTAGTCCGTGGGCTGGAAACACTTTCCGTGCACCCCCCCCCCACTTCCGAACCGGACCGATTTTTTTCAGTCCTTCTATGTTCCCTCTTCAAAATTAAACATGTTAACACGAACATAACCTGCACGCATAGACAGTATAGGGCCACTTTTATAGTACACCATCAGAAATTCTTGTATTTTCGTTTTAACCTTAGTTTCAACTTTTAAGCTCCGTAATTTTTTAACGATAGGTAATATGTACTAAAATTTGGTACCAAACTAAAGCTGAATAAATATTCTTTGCAATGAACACAAGTTTGGGCACTTTACGCCATTTTTATGATCTGGGGATGCAAAAAATGTACTCCTCCTCCTGCAAAAAATTGCGAAAATGACAATTTTAGGCTGTCAATTCCTTTCAGATAAACAACCCTCGCCATTTGATCTAGTTTTTATGCCTTACTTATCAGGTATGATACAATGTTTGAAAATAAAACCATTAAAGTCCATAAAATTTTGATTTTCGGTATAAAATTTAAGAAAAATTGAAATTCTCGAAATTTTAGATTTTTTCACAATTTCGACTTTCTGACTTTAGGATCGTAAAATCTGAATATATATTTAATATTGGCCGATTTAATAATGATTTATGATATATTAGCAATAAATTGTGCGCACAAAATTTAGTTTCAGACATAATGTAGGTTCAGAAATGTCAAAATTAGCACCCCTCCCCCTCAAAATTAGGGGAAAATTTGAAATATTCAGACTCTAAATGATAAAAAGATAATGTTTAATGGTAATCCTAGTGTTTATTTCACTTAAGCTGACATTCAGAAGATCATTTAAGTAGGTTTAAACTTTTTAAGAGGTCTCTATTCGACTTTTATTCCCAGAAATTCTATGCAAAATGGGAATTTTACGTTTTTCAGAATTTCTGCTGTTTTGACTTTGAGATTCAAATACTTCATTAAATTGATATGTAACTTGAAAATGTTGATTTAATATCGTTGCATTATATGTTAGCAATTACAAAGTATGCTTTTAAACATTTTAGACTAACTACAGTCTCATAAAATACAAACATAATACCCCTTACCACACATATTCAACACAATTTATTTCATTTTGTTCAGCTTAAAAAGCTTAAACATTGTATAAAGGTCCAATGACATATCATTTTCAAACACCAAAATACACAAAGACTGACTTATATCACAAATAAGGTCATGCTAGTGGTTCATGGGCAGTTAATCAACAATTAGAATTGGATTTTGTAAAATTCTGAAATGCTGGAAATCCCCATTTTTCACGAAAATCGCCCAAAATATTCAAGTTTACCCATATTAGGTGTTAATATAAAATGCATCTTTTATAAAGAAAGTTAAACATTAGCACGCTATGTTCATATATATGTAAAGAAAGACATATTTTGGGGACTTTTAAGTTTAATTTTGTTGGGGTAGGGGTAAGATTTTCGGTATTTAGAGTCACAGTGAACACTCCTTGTTTTTCTAATCAGTGTTTTAAGATAACTTATATATCGGTTAAAACAATAAACTGGCATATCTTCAGATAAATCTTCCATATTTGCCACATATAACGATTTAAAAGTGAATTTTGGACAAATCTGAAATGCTAAAAATCCCCATTTTTCATCAATTTTTGACAAAATATTGAGTTTGAGCTGAAAAGTTGGATTTAAAATACCAAGCATGTTAGAATTCATGCAACCCTGCTATATGCGTCGCAGATTTTGCGTGAAGTAGTTATTTTTATCCCTACATAGACAAAAAATCGACAATTTTGGGGAGAATTTGTTGGGGTAGGGGTAAGATTTTTGGTATTTAGAGTCACATTAAACACTCCTTGCTTTTCTAAACAATATTTTAAGACAACTAGTGTATCGCTTAGAACAATTAATTGGCATATCTGCAGATATATTCTATAGATTTGATATATATTGCGATTTAACAGTGAACTATGGACAAATCTGAAATGTTGAAAATTCCCATTTTTTATGAATTTTGGGAGAAATGTTGAGTTTTAGTCCACCAATGGCTGTTTAAATACCAGATTATGATGTTATTTATGCAACATTGTCATACACAACAGACGTTTTCCGTATTCTGGTTATTTTTATCCCTACATAGACCAAACACTGACAATTTCAGGGAAAATTTGTCGGGGTAGGGCTAAGATTTTCGGTATTTAGAGTCACATTTTACACTCCTTGTTTTTCTAAACACTGTTTTAAGACAATTAATGTATTGCTTAGAACAATTCATTTGCATATCTGCAGATATATTCTATAGATTAGGCATATATTGCGATTTAACAGTGAACTACGGACAAATCTGAAATGTTGAAAATTCCCATTTTTTATGAATTATGGGAGAAATATTGAGTTTTAGTCCACCAATGGCTGTTTAAATACCAGATTATGATGTTATTCATGCAACATTGTCATATACAACGCATATTTTACGTGTTCTGGTTATTTCCATGCAAACGTTGACAAAAAATTGGCAATTTGAGGGAAAATTTGTTGGGGTAGGGGTAAGATTTTCGGTATTTAGAGTCACATTAAACACTCATTGTTTTTCTAAACAATGTTTTAATGGGGTAGGGGTAAGATTTTCGGTATTTAGAGTCACATTAAACACTCATTGTTTTTCTAAACAATGTTTCCGTGCATTGTAGCTGTCTCACGTCCTTGTTTTGTCTTTGTTTTTATCTGTTACCGTTTCTGCCATGTCTTTGGACTTCGATTTTTGTAGTCATCGCTTCCCTTGTTCCTTCGGTATTCTACTGCCGTTGTTTAAGACATCTAATGTATTGCTTGGTAGAAATAATTGGCATTTCTGCAGATATATCCTCCAGATTTGGCATATATAACGATTTAACAGTGAACTTTGGACAATTCTAAAATGTTAAAAATTCCCATTTTTCATCAATTTCGGGCAAAATATTGAGTTTAAGTCGACAAATGGCTGTTAAAATACCAAATAATAATGTTGTCCATGTAACAATATCATATACAACACATATTTTGCGTGTTCTGATTATTTTTATGCTAATATAGACAAAAAAATAGCAATTTTAGAGTAAATTTGTTGTGGTAGGGGTAAGTTTTATTGATGTATGATGTTTATATTACCTAAAAGTAGCCATTATTTGTAATGGTTGTAAAGCAAATATAACAACCTTTCATTTGATACCTATTTTAAATGATATTTGTTCACTAAAAAATAATATTAGGCAAATGAAAGACAAAACTTATTCAAAAACGAAATTATTCAAAGGTCCACGTATTAAGTCTATTTGAAAATAGAATTTTGGTCATTTAAAATATATTTACATCGTCTTAACATGTTTTATATTGAAGGAAATAGATTGAAAAGCTAAAAACAATTTTCAGAATCTAGAATTGAGATGCACTTCGGGTTCTCTAGACCATCAAACTTACGCAATTCCAATGAAAATATCAGTTTTTTCGTCAATATTTCATTGGGGTAGGGGTACGTTTAATTGCGCTATGGAACGTAATAGGCATAGAAATTGTTAAAACTTGGGTTCTTTGTAAAGCTCATACAATAAGCAATCATTTGATATCCCGTTTTTATAACTGGAAAGCATTTGGTTAACATTTTGAAGCAACTGAAAGAAAAACTTGAATGAAAAACGAAATTTTCCAAAATTTTGGTAGGCGGGTCTAAAAATGGGCCAAATTCCACAAGTGCGTGCAGGTTATGCTCGTGTTAACATGTTCTTTTTTGAAGAGGGGATGTATACGGACTTAAAAAAAATGGGTGGGGTTCGGAAGTGTGTGTGGGAGGGGGGGTGTGCACAGGGGGTTATTCCAGCCCATGGACTAATGTACTTAGTAAAACTTATTAGTAATTTCATTACTAACACCAAGTAAAAGCTATCAATGTAAGATATCAGTAAGTTAAATATATAATTAGACTTAGTAAAAATATTACTTAAGTAATATCACAAGTAATTGGTAGTAAAAGCTAAGTAATGGACAATCATTATGAGTAAATCTCAATCCCAAATGGTGAAAAAATTACTCATTTTAAACTAAATTCACAGTATTTTAGGTGTTTCGTTATTTAAGTAATTGAAAATCGTTTTTTTACATCTGAATCCTAAATGGTAAAAAAATTCTCATTTGAAGTATTTTTTTTTCATTATTTAGCAATACTTAGTAATATTTTTTAAGATTGGTTGATTTAAAAGGTCATCAGAACAGAAAGTAGAATGGGATGTTTGTTTTTAGATCTACCATGCAGTGAGTGTAAGGAACAATTGGTAGATCTAATTTGAATTAGATTGAATATTTACAATTTATTTACCTTACAATTAGAAGACATTCTGGTCAGCTTGTGAATGATCCACTTGCTCGAAAAACCTGAAGAACGCACACCTTTGGCCCTGCAAACCTGCAATAAAACGTGATTCTTATCAACTGACATAATAACTATTACCTAGAATGTGATAGTGCTATCCTAAAACCAACAGCGTAATTTAATTCTAGAAGAGTGAAATTTGACAGATATGCGCTCCAATAAAAACACCACTATCGACAAAATGATTTCTTAATTATGGAACGATAGTTTAATTTTTGTTTTTATTTGAAGATGGAAGGTTCGCAGAATGTTCGTATAATTGGGGCATGATATTATGTCCAGATGAAGCCAAGATAAAACTGACGACTTGCAAGGATCTGAAGGATTGTTTTCCTGAATCGTGCAACTCTACAGTATTTGATGTCTTCAAAAACCAGTGCGACGGCAAGTCTTGGTGCATTCCAGATGTTTGTTTGCAAGGATACAATACAGTTATCATTGATTTTGAGTGTAATTTGTAACCGTTCACAGAAAATACAAATTATTTCGAAAAACATAAATGATTAGCATAATTCAAAGAAGATTAGCATTGAGTATTTTGCAATTATATTTATTCATTCAATTTTAACTCAAAATATGCTTAGAGAAATGAAATGACATGCATTCCTTAAGACTATGATAATTTGCCTTTAACTAAAAGATATGAAATAATAGCACAGTGCTTTATTCTTGTTTTCTTGAACTCATTATCACATACATATATATTTGAGTTGTCCATAAAGTGGAGATAGTAAAAAGTTTATGCTTAGTTACCAACACAACGATTAAACATCGGTTCAACGAGATACATTTTTTTGTATTGTCTTTTATCTACAGCATACTTCCAGGCCTCTCTAGTACCATAGTCCTATCTTCTTTCAACCACTGGACTGTCTTATTGATCTTTCTACGCACTGGGTCTTTCCGCATATCCTCCATCCAGAATACATTATTGAGATAGGTATCCTTCATCGTATCTCTGTACTCCGGGAACATCTTTTTATCCAAGTTTGCGTGCTTTATCTTCCTCGTGTCCTTCGTCAATATACTTTTCAACCTTTTCTTCGTATTCGGACTGAATACCATTCGTAGCTCTACTTACTATTATATCCCATGGTGATTCTGAGTCTGAGTGTTCTTTATCAGATCTTTCGTTGGTGGTATAGTCTGATTCTTCAGTAATATAGCTTTCCTCGGACATGCTAGTCTGTTTCCTGTTGAGGTATCAGCTAAGCTCATTGTTCAAAACCTTATGGTGACTTCAAGATAAAACACGCCACTAAAAGGCGTTGTTTCGTTGCTCGGTTTACCATTAAAAAGTCAAGATAACAGTTAACACCTACAATGGTAGAAAATTACAATCACATGACACAATCTGCAACGGAAACGCCTTAGAAAAACCTTGTGTTGTCCCCTTTAAAGTTTGTGTTTAAGTTTGTGATTTTTTTTTTGTTGTACCTCATCCAAGATGGCTGACAGAACGGGGCATAGTTTAACATAGGACCCTTAGGAAAATACATTCAAATATCTTCTTGTCTGAAACGGCTGAGCCAAATAGAACCAACCCCGGTCATATTACTCTTTATGTAGTCCCTTTGAAAGTTTATGATTTTTATATTCGTAAGTCATCCAAGATTGATTGATTGATTGAATATTGTTTAACGTCTACTCAGCAATATTTCAGCTATATCAAGACGAGAACAAGTTTAATGATAAATATTCACTTTGGGGTATGGAAATGGCCATGGGACGGGAAATTCTGACTGCCACTGGAAAAGTAGGGTGAAATCGTCAAGGGCGGGGAATTTAGCCTTGTAGCCGATCACCTACGGACCACCCCAAAAAGAGCTTGCTACAAGGGTTCTTTAACGTGCAGGAAGCGTGGCATTTCTTCCAACACGTGGACCTGAGTTTACATCCCATCCGAAAGATGGGTTGTGTATTTATTAATCCCGCACAACCACGGAATGGGTCCTATTTCTATATCCCGGGACCCTCGGGGTCAGCCTCCGTTTAGGAGGGGTCACACCCCGCAAGCCGGAGATACTGGGTCCTATTTCTATATCCCGGGGTTCCCTCGGGGTCCTCTGTTAGGATGGCTCATACTCCAAGCTCAGAGGATGCTGCGGGCCTATTCTTCAGCCGGGACCGCGCACGGCGGAAGTCATCCAAGATGGCCGCCAGGAGGGAACATAGTTTAATAAAGAGACCCTGTTGGAAATGCATTCAAAGATCTTCTGTGAAACTATCTAGCCAATTGAAAAAAAAAACTTGGTCGTAATAGTCCTTAGGAGGTCCCCTTCAAAGTTTGTGATTAACTCATTCAAGATTGAAACTGTATAACATCTGCTGTACTGATTTATAGTAAGAATTGGTGGTCATTTGGTGACAATGAATAAAACCAGTCACCAGGTGAGCGATATAGGCTCAAGTGAGCCTGTAGATTAATAATGCCCCAAAAATAATAAAAATAAAAGTAATTTGTTTATTTCTCGATGAATATTATCTTACACTTGCTTTTTCAACAACTTTTATTCTTGAAAAATACTGTAAAGGGCTTGATATTCGCGGTTTTAAGTATTGGATTTATTCGCAAATTGTTAGTTAAATAACTAAATATCGAAGTTGCTGAAAAGTCATTATGTTCATTTATATTCAGATTTACAGTGAAATATTCGCAGGTGTAATTTTTCGCGGTTATCGTTTTGTACTACTTTGTTTTCAAAAAAAGATTACAAAAAATAGATATTGTAAGGTTCCAAATAGAGTTGACTTTCGGGTCAGCACTGAAGTACCGAGTACTTGGCTACTATATATATATATATATTAAAAAGTCAGTTGTTCAAAGAATAATTGCAAGGTCTTTCCCGTCAATGTTATGTTTCGTTATGTCTTATGTTTGACCAACCATAAATGAAGATCTTAATGAGAGCAATAATTTTGCAACTCAATGTTTTCATAAATTTGTATCGTTTCTGAGATATCGCAATAACAAAATTTCAAATAGCCGCCATTATTAAAATGGCCAACAAAAAAAAAATGACCAGCCATAAATGTAGATCTTAATGAGAGGAGTATTTTTGCAACACAATGTTTTCATAAATTTTTCATCGTTTCCAAGATATCGCGATAAAAAATTTCAAATAGCCGTCATTTCAAAAAATGGCCGACGAAAAAAAATTAAATGTAGATCTAAATGAGAGGAGTATTTTTGCAACATAATGTTTTCATAATTTTTTTATCCTTTCCGAGATATCGCGATCACAAAATTTGAAAAAGCCGCCATTTAAATAATGGCCGACTGAACGTTTTTTGGCCCACCATAAATCTGGATCTTAATGAGAGGAGTATTTTTGCAACACAATGTTTTCATAAATTTTTTCATCGTTTCCGAGATATTGCGATAACAAAATTTCGAATGGCGGCCATTTTGAAAATGGCGGACGAAAAAATTTTTCAACCACATATTTGTAATCAAGACAACATTTTCCTCACCTCAGTTTTTTTATGTCGGTTACAGTTTATGAGCAAACATGATAACAAGATAAACCGTATTCGGGGAGATAACTCTGTTACTAAAAATAGAATTGGCTTTCAGGGTGACCTGAGTCGAGCCAGGCCAATGCCTGTTAAGTGTACCAAGTTTGGTTATGATTGGTCAAAGCAATTACTCAACATTGATGGCAGAAGAAAAAAAAGGAAGAATGATAATCAAACGAAATACAATGAGGTATTTCCACTGTAGTGGGAAAGACCATAATAAAGGAGAACCAAAATGTGACGTTTCCGTAAACGGATGTTTATTGTACTTTTGTTTATCATTGAATAATTGTTTTGTGCATTTCTTAATGTGTATTTTTCTAATATTCGGAAACTAGTGTGGATTATATATATAAAAAATGAAAAATCGGTTACAGTTTATGAGCAAACATGATAACAAGATAAACCGTATTCGAGGAGATAACTCTGTTACTAAAATAGAATTGGCTTTCAGGGTGACCTGAGTCGAGCCAGGCCAATGCCTGTTAAGTGTACCAAGTTTGGTTATGATTGGTCAAAGCACTTACTCAAAATTGATGGCAGAAGAAAAAAAAGGAAGAATGATAATCAAACGAAATACAATGAGGTATTTCCACTGTAGTGGGAAAGACCATAATAAAGGAGAACCAAAATGTGACGTTTCCGTAAACGGATGTTTATTGTACTTTTGTTTATCATTGAATAATTGTTTTGTGTATTTCTTATTGTGTATTTTTCTAATATTCGGAAACTAGTGTGGATTACATTTATAAATAGGCCGCTATTTGGGGACCTCTTTAGCAGATTATTCAATTAATCTTATCATAGGTAATAAAATATTATTGTTTAGGGTTAAGGGTCTCGACTGTTTTCTAGATAATCATAATTTTATAATAAAGGAGGTTGGGCATACAAAAAGGGGACCTTTGGTATGTATCAATCAGTTCATTTTATATTGAGTAATGATACCTTATTGTATATCCATTATTGTCAACAAGTGTATGCACAGATACGTCTCGCCAGACAATAAACATGGTCATATATGCATGGTGAATTTAGAAAATTCATGTTTGTTTCGCCTTTTAAATATCTGTTAACATTCATATAAATAGACTTAATGTAACTAGGTCACAAAACTTCTAATTTTATTTGACAATTATTTAATTTAATTAAAAAAATTCTCAAACGTAAGAATGAAAAACCACATTGTATTAAAATGTAAGCAATTTCGCCAGTAAGTATTGTATATTCTGAAACGAGCCAGCCCTTTGCCATTTAACATTCACATCATATGATTTTGGTAGAAGGTCCCATGTAGTATCAATAAAAACAATCCAATTCAAATGTTAACTGCATTGTTTTTATTCAAATTTTATTGATGACAGATGCTCTAGCTGAATTCGAGATACTTTTTGACCTAGTGTAGATCAAAGCTGTTACAATCTGATCTTCGACACTCGGCATCAACTTGTACACTTGCACACCATCGAAGATATAAAAGAAGCCATTCAGCAAGTTTTTACCACCATAAATAATCTATTAGTCGTCTTCCAGACCTCCTGGTTCCTTTTTTTTCGATTTGACTGTAAAAAGATTTGGTCATAAAATTATGAACTAAAATTAATTTACAATTTATAGTACATGTAAACTATAAATTGTAAATTATACCTTTCTGTACTGCTACGAATCTCAGTTTATGACCAACTTCAGCAAGGACCCATCTAAACAACATTTAATTGAAATGTTTAAAAACACTTTCCAATATTTGGATGATATTTTAACTTTAAATATTGACGACTTACTTTGAATAATTAAAAAGCTTATTCTAATAATCATCATTGTCCATTCTTGGACAACCAATGGTAAATTAGATACTTAAATTTATGATAAAAGGGACGATTTTTCTTTTCCCATAGAAATTGTTCAATGAACCCAACAGTTCTCGCCACAATATAGCTGAAATATTGCTGAAGATGGCGTAAAACATCAATCAATCAATCAATCAATCTTTTCCCATAGTTAATTATCCATTCCTGGATGGCGATGTTCTATTAGCGCCATCATATGGTGTTTATATATCTCAACTTGTTCGATTTGCTCGAGAACGTAATAACGTTTGCGATTTTAATGAACGGAATCTTTTCATAACTGAAAAAAACTATTACATCAGGGTTTTCGTTATTATAAACTAGTTAAAACCTTCAATAAATTTTATCATCGATATAAAGACTTAGTTCATCAATACAATGCAACCAGTAAACATCTAATCAAGGCTGGTATTTCACATCCCTTATTCTACGGTATATATTACATAAAAGTAGCCCGATTTCCTATCGTTGTTACGTTTGTCTTTTGTCTAATTTGTGTTTTTACTGTGTAGTTTCCTTGCACATTGTGGCATGTAATTAAATTTTAAGCCGTTGTTGGTGTTTCCTGTTGTCCCTTTTATTTCATTAAAGTCGCCTTACAAACTTATTAAACCTTTAAATCGTCTAATTCATAAGGGTTATTGTATTGTATGGTATTGTATTATTACGGTATTGTCATTATTTAGTCTTTACGTATGTCCTTCTTTGGTATTAACATTGATTTTTTGATAGGGTCTTTGCTAAAATCAGTATTGCATGGCCACGGGTTATGTATTCTGGTATATGCATGAAATCATTATGCTAAACTCCTCAAGGGAAGGGGTCTTGGTGGAAGCTGTATACTGAGGGTACATAATTTTATTTGTCATTTGGTAATTGGTCTGGAGCTGGCATGTCAGTTAATTGCTAGTAGTCTTTTAGGGTTAGGGGGAAGGTTTGGGCCCAATAAAACTAGTTTAACCCCGCCGCAGCAGGTTTGCGCCTTCCTGAGTCAGGAAATTTATTAAGCCTTTGTGTGTCTTGTCTGTTTTTTAGTTAGTTCACTTAATGTCTATGGGAGTCTAGGATGATGTTTATTTAGCTGAACTTGATTACTCCTTATTTAGGGGCCAACTCCGACCTGCCGTTGGGTATGGGGTTTCCTCACCGTTCATTGAAGATCTTATGGTGGCTTTGAGTTGTTATTACTCCCCTTTGGGTCGTTGTCTATTTGACACATTCCCCGTTTCCCTTCTTTTTCCTATATTGTGATTTCATATTTTAAGTCCGTATATTTAGTTCTCTCAGTTTGAATTTTCACAATTGAATCAGTCCTGTTGCTAACTGAATTTTACTATTGTTACAATTGGTTTTTGATCATCACATTAGCTAGGTGGCAGGTTTGGGCCCAATAAAACAAATTTAACGCCGTTGCAACAGGTTTACGCCTGTCCTAAGTCAGAAAATTTATTAAGCCTTTGTGTTTCCCTTCTGTTTTATATTTTTTTAAAGAATGCATTTCTTCATGATTTATTATTGTGTGTCTTGTATCTTGAAATATAAACAAGTTGTGTTTGTTAAACACTATGTAACCGGTAGCAATCACGTCTACAATACATAAATAGTGCTAAAAATAGCAACACACACTAGAAATTAAGGTTAGTAGACATTTGTACTACGCTCCATTAGATCTATTCTTATATATGATATCAAGCCTCTTGCAATTGTAATTAACGAGCTAAAAGCAACATCTAGATTTGATCTCTGTGACCTTCACCTTTGTCCTGATCGCAATGAAATTTTTATAATGATGAGCAAAATTCAGACTAAATATGTATGTCTTATCACATCTAGTTGAAAAGAAATGGGCAGTGTTAAAGTTTTGTTTGAATTTGCACTCAGTGACCTTGACCTGATTTTTGTTGGATTTGTACTAAGCTCTATAAGTTTTTTTTTTTACATTTAGTATATTAAGTCTATAGCAATTGTGATTAACGAACTACAGCACAATCTATATTTTGACTTTTTGACCTCTGTGCCCTTGACTTTTGACCTGACCTTATTGAAATTTGCATAATGGTCCTCAGCTTATCAGTGATCACTATACAGGCCAATGAGGAGGTCCTATAACATCTGGTTTAAAAGATATCGGCAATGTTAGGAGTAGGTTCGGTAAGGCCACTTTTTGGCAAAAAATTCGAAGAAAAGCTAAAGGTCTGCGGTGGTTTTTCGATTTCTATACTGTCTACTTAAATGGATTCAAATGGTGTTTGGGTATTAATTCAACAGATTTCGGCAAATAAGCCAGTGAAACATAGCATAAATTTGGGAAATCGCTTGAAGAGGCTGGAAAGGCTAGACTTTTTTGGCATATTCAACATTGGCCAACTTTTTGTACACTGATGAGCTTTATATATTGTGTAAAAGAGTAAATTAAAAATTATATATGTTCATTTTCAGTGTACACGTGGTTGTCGCATTTGTTTTCAATCAAAAACCCGTCAAAAATTTTTTAAAAATCTACAATTTTGAAAATTTTGTCATCTTGGGCTAGTTGTTTAGCATTATTTCTAGGATCCCAATAGTAATTTTTGCAAAATGAACACGAAACTATTAAATTTAAAAATAGCGCACGTTTTTATGATAGGGAATATATTCGTATACCACGAGTCAGGGGACGTAATTGGGATCTGTAGCCTATTAAATCCACATTTTTCTAACAAAATCGAAATAATTTTGCGTAGATGTAAGCAAATGTATATCATGAAAGTTTTGTGTAGTTTACTATTAATAGAAAGAAATGTATGGCCCTTTGAATGACCCCGCCCAACACTACTTTTTGACCTTCTCATTAGATCTCATACATGAACAATTGGCAATCTGTTTACCCTTATAACTTTCTTATTTCTTGGAATATCTGAATGAAATAAAGAACAAAATATTTGTCAAAGAGTTTACATTGGAAAAATAGTTCCTTTCCGCCAATAAATATTTTTCTGACTTCATTCGTAGCAGATTTTAAATACAATTAAAATTTTTAATTTTTGGTTTTAAATTAAATTTTCGTTTTAAATTCAACATTTTCGGCGATATCGCCCGCTAGTGTTTATGAAAATGCACTTACATGCCAATTTTTACATACTTACTACCAAAGATAGCCTCAAAATGTCATTTTGTGTGTTTTTCATCCCCCTTCTCTTAGGCCATAGACCCCAATTAATTTCGTAGTGCTTTCTAACCAATAGTCGGTCAAATTTAAGAAATCGCACCATTTTAACCGATATGAAACTTTGCGTCCTTGAAGTACACTGCAATCCCATTAAAATACTGAATTGTCAGGAAAATCGGCCACTGGTCTTTCCTGTACTAGCCTTAGATTTAATTTTCATGTGTGACACTTCAATAAAGTGAAAGTTACGACAGAAATATTGACCCTTGAACTTAAGACACTTTGCAACCTCCTGTTCAAGAAATGTCAAAAGAAGCCTTTCTACTATATGAAACGATAAGACAAAAAAAAGTCTTGATAAATTTTCCAAAATTGGGAAATAAGTGCGCCTTAAAAGGCCTTACCGAACCTTGTCCTTTTCAAATTTGCACTCAGTACCCTTGACCTGACCCAAATGTTCTTGTATATTTATACTAAGCTTGATAAGATCTATTAAGATATAGAATATTCTGCATGAAATTTACCTATATTTCCAGAAAAGGGCATTCCCAGGTCTTCTAGATTCGTCGATGAAATTTGTTTTCCCTTTGCGAATCTAAATATGTCATACAAGCTATCCTTTTTTGTAGAATCACTACTCCGAATAATTTTCTTTATGGAGAGTGTGGTTGATTTCCTTTAGAAATTAAAATAAAAATTAGCATGGTATGCTTTTGGGGTAGACTAACAACCTTAAAAAATCTTTAAATTAATACTTTATTACTTGAAAAGTAATTTTATCAAATCAATCTTAAACATTTTGAAAGTATCTCGTTTCAATTTAATTTTGATGAATAAAAAGTCATTAAATCCGAAAAGGAAAAAAAACATTGTTAAACAATATTGACAAGCACATTTATCTAGAAATGGAGTACTGAAATTTCCTCTTCATCCCGAGGGGAATTTTATTCACTTTTTAAACGAGATTCTATACTCGACCCTTATCTATTGCGTTTGGAACGACACAAAGACTTTATATTTCTAAGTTAGAATTATCGAATCTTAAAATACCATTTTTTACAATAAATATGCAATATTATTTATTTCCAAAGTATTTTGTAATCTCATTACAACGGCAGTAGAATACCGAAGGAACAAAGCACAAAATTACACAAATCAAAGTCCAGAGACAAGGCAAAAGCAAGAACACCAAAAGACGGAAGACCAAAGACACCACATGCCCACAAAACACACGAACATTACATATACAACACAAAAAACTAAAGCACTAACAGTGTGAACTCTCAATAAACAAGAGTGACATCAGGTGCCCCGGAAGGGTAAGCATGTCCTGCTCTGTGCACAGCACCCGT
Organism: Modiolus philippinarum; assembly: GCA_002080025.1. Classification (NCBI taxonomy): domain Eukaryota; kingdom Metazoa; phylum Mollusca; class Bivalvia; order Mytilida; family Modiolidae; genus Modiolus; species Modiolus philippinarum. Next base: position 12,599 of record MJUU01017603.1, on the reverse strand, counting down.
CACACTGTCAGTGGGTCAATCCAGGGTAAAGTCAAAACCGGTAATGTCAAATCAGGGAAGACGCGAATCTAGCTGAAAATGTCAGTTTTTATTTGTGACACTGACATTTCATATCTATCTATGATGTCGTGGTGACGGCCATAGAATTTCTGAAGGGAAGAAATTAACAAAGGCTGAACATATCCCTGATTCAGCAGTTTTTGTGACAAAGTCACTGTATGTACTGCAAGCTCTACAGTAACGAATTAATTGTGAAATATATACTCCATATGCTGGGGATGCATGTATATTGTTGCGGAGATAGGGAAAGTTCACAATTGGAAAGTCAAACTCATCACGTTAGTCCTATAGTCTAGATTTCAGACGTCCATGTTCGTCAATGTATAACAAAAGGTCAAGGTAAGAAGCAGAATCGGGTGTATCGGTTGTCTCTTTAATTTCAAGTTATTGGGGTAGATATGATGTAAATATTCTTTAAATCTTGGGTTATTAAGAGAAAGTACATCGTCTATATATCTGAAGCTGAAATTAAGTCTGGGCTAGTTATTTTTGTTTCTGTTGTATCAGCCCTTGTAAAAACTTTGCTTCATACGAAAAAAGGAAAAGGTCAGCTAAAAGTGGCGCACAATTTGTTCCCATTGGAATCCCTATTGTCACGGCCTCCACATTCAACAAAAATGTTGTCGATCAAAAATTCAAGCATCGTAATCACGTCATTTTCACTGTATTTCTTGTTTGACTCAGTGTGGTTCTTTACAAATAACAAAATACCGAAGTTAATGTGAATTTTGATTCCGCATGTGTTTTATCTTTTCCTATTACCAGATCGGAATACCTGCGTTCTCCGTTTTTGGTACAGAAAAATTGATGTATCAGACCGGAAATTACTGTTTTAAGTTTATAATGGGGAAGAGTTGTATAAAGGATAGAAAAATCAAAAGTTTGAATGCTATTGCAGTGTGCGAGACTGTTTGAGGAGAGCTCTTCAAGGAGATCTTTGGAATTTTTAAGAATCCATATCTGATTCACGCCGCTCGTGGAATAGGCTTTTTCGCAGTATATAGCTTTTTAGACCATCTCTAACTGCAGTCAGTAAAGTGGTAAGGAGTTTGGATAGGGGCTTAGTGGTACATCTGGCAGATCCTGCAATGAATCTCTGTTTGTAGGGATTCTTCTGAAGCTTAGGCACTCAGTAAATATAAGGGAGATAACTGTTATTCTCATCAACTTTGATACCGAATAATGCTAACACAGAAGTGTAATTTGTGATTATCTCGTCCCTTGATAATGTAGTTGGGGAATAAGTAGGATTGCCAGATGAAGTGTCAATACCCATCTCCTTAACAAGACAGTTTAAATAGTGTTTCTTGCACACAAACACAATATTGTTACAGCGAGGGAAACGTGCAACATTCCCAAAATAGCGCTCATCGTGTGAATCGTGTGCGTTCATCGTGTAGATCGTTTGCGTTCATCGTGTAAATCGTGTGCGCTCATCGTGTATCGTGTAACGTTCATTGCATGTATCGTGTAGCGTGCGTTTACTCGCTTCATTTAAATTCCGCATTTTATAGATAGGTTTACCAGTTTTTTGCAAAACACCGTTGTTGTTTTTTTTTTTTTCAACTCGAAATAATATACCTTTTTTTACAACACCCGATTTTACAAGAAGAAAATAAAATATTATCAGTTTAAGTATCACGTCTGGCGATTTTTTGTCACAAAAACATTTATTGTTTAGGAACGCAAACCTTTATTCAATGCTATATCAACCTGTTCAATATAGTAAAACAATAAAAGTCTAATCAGATTAACTTATTATATCTATGGTTAAACCATAGGCAGTTTAAGTATTGCAGACACCGGTATAGGCTTGTTCGCGATTGAAATCAGTGACGTCACAAAATCAACTTTTTGGTTGGCAAAATTGTATTTCAACAATAACTTGCATTGTATAGCAATGGGACAAAATTTTATTTTTTCAATAACTTTTTACAAACTAGTCCGATTTTGGATCTGTAAAATGCATAATAAACCTTGAGATTTGCATATTTTGTCTACCGATTTACTTTTTAAAAATTTCCTCTGAATAATGTGAAATGTGCATTTCAAATATTTTGAAATTGTTAAAAATTTGAATGCTATACAAATACGTGAATTAGATCAAATAAAAATGATCAAAATCGAAAATTTTTATATCCTATTAAACTGCAAAATGTCCACAATTCAGATCAAAGGAAATTAAAAAAATTACCTTTAAAACAATTTCATACCAGGAAGTTGAAAATGACATTTTTATGACTCTAATTAATGAATACGATTTCTTGCCAACCAAAAGGGTCCACAGGTTAAATTTTCGATGTTGTGACGTCACGGCGAATAAGCCTATAATATAAAATAGAGAAAAACAGCCCCTTTCTTTATATTTATGGTTAAATTATACGACGTTTTAGTATTACAGACACCAGTATAATATAAAATAGAACCACAATTTAAAATAAAGAAAAAGTGCCCTATCTTTTATATTCATGGTTAAATTCTATCAAGTTATAGTATTGCCGATACCGGTATTATATAAAATAGAGAAAAAGTGCCCTATCTTTTATATTTATGGTTAAATTCTATCAAATTATAGTATTGCGGACACTGGTATAATATAAAATAGAGAAAAAGTGCCCTATCTTTTATATTAATGGTTAAATTCTATCAAGTTTTAGTATTGCGGACACCAGTAAAATATATAAAAGAGAAAAAGTGTCCTATCTTTTATATTCATGGTTAAATTCTATCAGGTTATAGTATTGCGGACACCGGTATAATATAAAATAGAGAAAAGGTGCCATATCTTTTATATTTATGGTTAAATTCTATCAACTTAAAGTATTGCGGACACCGGTATAATATAAAATAGAGAAAAAGTGCCCTATCTTTTATATTGATTGTTCAATTCTATCAAGTTTTAGTATTGCGGACACTGGTATAATATAAAATAGAGAAAAAGTGCCCTATCTTTTATATTGATGGTTCAATTCTATCAAGTTATAGTATTGCGGACATCGGTATATTATCAAATAGAGAAACAGTGCCCTATCTTTTATATTTATGGTTAAATTCTATCAAGTTATAGTATTGCGAACACCGGTATAATATGAAATAGAGAAAAAGTGCCCTATCTTTTATATTTATGGTTAAATTCTATCAAGTTATAGTATTGCGGACAAAGGTATAATATGAAATAGTGAAAAAGTGCCTTATCTTTTATATTTATGGTTAAATTCTATCAAGTTTTAGTATTGTGGACACCGGTATAATATGAAATAAAGAAAAAATGCCATATCTTTTATATTTATGGTAAAATTCTAGCAAGTTTTAGTATTGATGACATCGGAATAATATGAAAAAGGGGAAAAGTGCCCTTTCTTTTATATTTATGGTTAAATTATATTGTGGACACCGGTATAATATAAAATAGAGAAAAGGGGTGCTTTCTTTTATATTTATGGTTGAATTCTATCAAGTTATAATACTGCGGACTCCAGTATCATATGAAATAGAGAAAAAGTGCCCTTTCCTTGATATCTATAGTTAAATTATAGAAAAATTTAGTATTGCGGACACCGGTATAATATAAAATAGAGAAAAAGTGACCTATCTTTTATATTTATGGTTAAATTCTATCAAGTTATAGTATTGCGGATACCGGTATAATGTAAAATAGAGAAAAAGTGCCCTATCTTTTATATTTATGGTTAAATTCTATCAAGTTATAATATTGCAAACACCGTTATGATATAAAATAGAGAAAAAGTGCCCTATCTTTTATGTTTATGGTTAAATTCTATCAAGTTTTAGTATTGCAGACACCGGGATAATATCAAATAGAGAAAAAGTGCCCTATCCTTTATATTTATGGTTTAATTCCAACAAGTTATGGTATTGTGGACACCGGTATACTATGAAATAGAGAAAAAGTGCCCTATCTTTTATATTTTGGTTAAATTCTATGAAGTTTTAGCATTGCGGACACCGGTATAATATCAAATAGAGAAAAGGTGACCTATCTTTTATATTTATAGTTAAATTCTATCAAGTTATAGTATTACGGATACCGGTATAATATAAAATAGAGAAAAAGTGCCCTATCTTTTATATTTATGGTTAAATTCTATCAAGTTATAGTATTGCGGACATCGGTATGATATAAAATAGAGAAAAAGTGCCCTATCTTTTATATTTATGGTTAAATTCTATCAAGTTTTAGTATTGCAGACGCCAGTATAATATCAAATAGAGAAAAAGTGCCCCATCTTTTATATTTATGGTTAAATTCTATCAAGTTATAGTATTGCAGCCACCGGTATACTATGAAATAGAGAAAAAGTGCCCCATCTTTTATATTTATGGTTAAATTCTATCAAGTTATAGTAATGCGGACACCAGTATAATATGAAATAGAGAAAAAGTGCCCTATCTTTAGGCACTTTTATATTTTTAATTATAAATAGATTTACGGCACATTTTATGGGGAAAGGGGAATAATTCTATTACAACTTCATTTTCAAATTAATGTTTAATGGGAGATAACTTGGTTAGTCTTGGACAACAAGAATGTTACTGCGCAGACTCCCATCTATTATGACATCAGTAGCTCAGTATGCAAAGAGTCAACTGTATCAAAAGTTTACAAAGTTTTTAAAGTTATTTTTAAAGTGTTATTTTATGACAATTATTTGGATTTAAATGCATTGCTGATAATATATCATTATGGAATATAAACAATCATTTATCGATCGTTTAAACGGATTTAATTAAAGACTTTTGTATCATATCTTCAGAGTGTTAGTGTTACGTAATATTTTACACGGAATAAGTGCATGAATTTACAAGTCGTGAACATAATCAGTATGGATAGTTTGCATTGGACAATTAATTGATTTCTAATTGGAGTTTTGAGGCATTATGAACATCTGACTGAGGTAAATAGATTATTTTGACATCTTGCATAATAGAACAGACACAGTAACAGTTTCACAACTTGGCTATTTATGGATATGCATACTATTGATCTCATGAATATTAATTAGAGATTCTCCACATAAACAATAACAATGTCACGTGTGCTTATTATTGGAAGTTCCCATGTAAACAGACTGCAGGATTATATAAATAGAAATCCAAACATTAATAACTTTGCATTCGATCATAATCCGATTGTTCAATTTTGTGGCATTGGAGGGGAAGAATAAACAATAGATATCATTGCCGTATTTGGGAAAATGCAATAGCTTATTACATGCCCCATCATCTGATATGTCACGTTGGGGGCAATGATGTAGATATACACGGTTGTTCCGAGGCGAGTGTCAATACAACAGTGCTGCGTTTGATTAATTTTTTAAGAACAATGCAAAATAGATATGGTATAATCTCAGTAGTAGCGTTCCAGATAACACCAAGGACGATAACCAGACACGTTAGTCGCAACATATATAATGTGAGAGTTCGGCAATTTAACCGCAAGCTTAAAAAAGAATTGCAACATTTTCGCCGAATCTGATTACCATTTATTGGTAGATGGAGTCCACTTTAACGAAGATGGTTTTATCCGCTATTACAGGGGTATGAGAGGAGCAATAATTATATCGCTGTCCGTGTAATCTAAGTCTAACAAGTGATCATTCCCAAGATGTACATTGTATTACTAGTTAATTGTTTAATTATATTATGTACCAAATACATTTTTCATTGTATTAGATTGTCAGAGTATTTAATTTACCTGATTGTATTTTTTACCCATTTCATTTCAGGTTGCATATTCATGTTTAGTTAATTTCAACCAGATTTTTGGGGTCCGGTTCAGCATCTAAAGCCAGTACTTCAATATAATTAAAGTAAGCATTTATTAGCCCTAGCTATATATTAGCAAAAAGTTACCAAATAACAATAATAATAATAATGATAAGTATAAATAAATAAATAAAAACTAGTAATGATAAATAAATAAATAAACATGATAATTAAATGAAAAACAGTTTGCTGTGTACACTAGCCATACAGCATAAATTGTATGTACATGTACATGATGACAAGTTAACTTATTTGCAATGTACAAACAAGTAAACAAAAGAATACGCAATGACTTGGTTAAGTTGCATGTACTTTAACAGTTTTAATACAGGAACACTGATTTTGTAAATTACAAATGTATGAGTACACTATAGTGTACTAGTTCACTTCTACAGTACTTAAGCATACAATGATATCCAAATTCAAGTACACTGGTACATTGATGATTGAAAAGCACTGGTACATTAGTACTAATGAGCCAGTACACTGGTACTGCAATGATTGCACACTGGTGCATATGAACATTAATTACAGTACATTAGTACTGTTCTAGCTTATAGCACACTAGTGCTACATATAACGATGCAGTAAAAATTACAATAGTTGAGTGATCAATTTCAGTGCAAAAAAAAAAAAAACAAAAAACAAAAAAACTTGATTGTGTGCAATGTAATTAATTTCACATACACTTATAGATTTTTGAATTCACAAAGTTCCTCGGTATCTTTCAGAATGGCTGAGCCACAAAGGAAGTCCAGACGTCTTTCGGCTAAAACATCTAAAACCGTCACACATGTACCAGAAGATTCAATAGACAATAAAATTAAAAAAACACATCAAGGCCGCAATTCCTGAGATCACAACCTCTGTAATGGATGCAATGAGGGCATATGGATTTGTTATGCCCCAGCCACAGGGCAAAGATATTCAAATTTCCCCCAACACCAGCGCAACCAACAGGGCCATCACAAACCCCTTTAAGAAGGGAAGACCAGCCGTACGAGGCCTTTGGCATGAGCCAGCAAAATAATTTAAATAATGTTAGCGATGCTAACCAAACAACTCCCATACAACAATTACCAGTACCAGTCACTACATTTACATCTTTGCAACAGGACAATGTTTTATCGTCATTTTTAAACTCAGGTACATATACTAGTACTAATGACAGTAATACGCAGTCACAAACACAAAATGTTAATGTAAATATTTCCACACCTAGTATATCTAAACCACTGGCTTTAGGTGTTGATCCAAAGTTAAAAGCTAAAACATGGGCTCACGAGTACATAGATTTAGGCCATTTATTGAGTAAAAAATTTCCCAAAGTCAGATTTCAGGCTGTAGAAAATGAAATAGGGGGCATGTCGCTAGAAAAGCAACCTCCCCCCACATATAGGTTTGAATCAATTGCACACTGGCTGTCTGCATTCCACATTTTTGTAAGTATTTATACAGAAAAAAACCCAAATGAAGCAGGTGCTTTAATGAAGTATGCACATACCATACAGACATTAGCTCGAAGGTCATGTGAGGTTGCAGCATTTATATACGACAGGACTTTCAGAGAATGGCGTGAATATGATTGGGACAAATTGCCCTGGGACCATATCAACTCTGAGTTGTATTCAGCGGCTATGTCATTAGGATTAACGGTCAGATTTGACTCCTAATCAAAAAATGCAAATTTTCATAAACAGCCCTTTCTTGCCAATGGAGCTCAAATTAAGAGCTCCAAAAATGGGCATATTGCTATAGCTTCAACAACAATGGAAAATGTGAGCGAGGGCAAGATTGCAAGTACCCACACGTGTGTGAAAAATGTGCAGGAGCCCACAGCAAAAAAAGACTGTAAATCCCCTCCCACAAAGGGCAATTTTAAACCACCATTGTCGAAAAACGAAGGAAATGGTAAACAAAACAGCAATACAAAGTGAAATAGTTACTCCCATTAAATTGGCAAATCTAAGCAGCTGGCTTCAAGATTATGATGAAATCAAAAAACAATTTTTGTTGAATGGATTTAACTTTGGTTTCAAAATACCATATGAATGGAAAAGGGAACTTAGATTTTGTTCTAACTTAATTTCCGCTCGTAATAATATTGAAATTTTAAAACAAAAGATTTTTAAAGAGGTTGATGATGGCCAAATTGCAGGCCCATTTGATAACATCCCTTTCCCTAATTTACAAATTTCTCCATTAGGATTGGTTCAAAGAAAAACCCGGGTGAATACAGGGTCATTCATCATCTTTCATTTCAAGAAAATTTGTCCATAAATGATGGTATCCGGAGGATCAATGTACGGTGCAATATCAAACAGCCGATGATGCCATTAAATTACTTAAATTTTATGGACAGAACAGCCTAATGGCAAAGACCGACATTGAGAATAGTTTTAAAATTATGCCGATACACCTAGATGATCATGAACTTTTAGGGTTTGCAATAGAAGGGCAATATTTTTATGACAGAACACTGCCAATGGGCCTCAGCTACTCTTGTAAATTGTTTGAAGCGTTTAGCTCAGCAGTTCATTGGATAGTGGAAAATAAGATAAGGGGTGGTGGATGTGTCCATGTACTTGATGACTTTTTATTTGTCGGTCCTGGTAATTCCACAGTGTGTAGCCAAACCCTGTCAAGCTTTTTACATTTATCCAATGATATTGGCTTGCCTATAAAACAGGAAAAAAAACAGTTTACCCAGCTACAACAATTACATTTTTAGGTCTTGAACTGGACTCTGTGAGGATGGAAATACGACTTCCAGGGGATAAACTGTTAAAACTAAAAGAAAAATTGTCTTATACAGCAAAACAAAAAAAAGGTTGCATTGAAGGAGCTACAATCTTTAATTGGATTTCTAAATTTTGCCTGTTCAGTTGTTATCCCTGGCCTAGTCTTTTTGAGAAGGATTATTGATTTGACGATAGGTTTAAAAAGGCCACATCATAGACGTAGGCTTACACAAGAGGCGAAGGCTGATATTGATTGATTGATTAGTTAGAGTTTAACGTCCAATGAGCAATATTTCAGCTATATCAGGACGAGAACAAGTTAATCAATTCAAAAAATTGAAAGTATCAGAAGAAAGAAATAAAGGTGGAAGGGACAACCTGGGCAACGACTTTTGACTGCCACTGGAAAATTGGAGAAATGGGTAGGGGCAGGAAATTTAGCCTTCCATACGACACCCAGTGCGTCTGCTCTCTTTAGAGAAATATAGAAGGGGAAGGCTGATATTAAGGCTTGGGCTATTTTTGCAGATAGTTTTAATGGAAAAAATCTTTTTCTTAGTGATACATGGGAATCCTCTGTACAATTGAATTTATATACAGATGCAAGCAATATAGGATTAAGGGGAGTTTTTGGAACTCAGTGGTTTGCAATTAAATGGAGTGACAATTGGTTAAATTATCACATTACCCTTAAAGAATTTTTTCCCATAGTGGTGGCCATAGAAATATGGGGAGATCAGCTGAGTAACAGATGCGTAAAATTTTTCACTGATAATATAGCAGTTGTGCACATAATTAACAAACAAACATCCAAGCATAAGCTAATTATGGAATTAGTTCGCAGATTTGTTCTTCTCATCATGAAATATAACATTTTATTTAAAGCTTCTCACATTGCGGGTGTAAACAATACAGCAGCTGATCATCTTTCTCGTTTACAGATGGAGCAATTCCGGAAGGATTTCCCACACATGGACCACAATCCGACTGTACATTCAGTGGAAATGCAGAGCCTTTAAAAGAGATAGCATCAAAACTTCTTAAAGAATCATTGCAAAGTACATCTCGAGATTCATATAGACGGGTGTTCCACTTCTACAAACACTTTATGAACATTCGTTTTTCAAATACACCGGTTTTTCCAGCAACTTTGGAACACTTGACTTTGTTGCTTATTGTTTCAGTAAGAATTTAGCTGCATCCAATGTTCTTTCTTATATATCAGCCTTAAGTTTCTTGCTTAAATTAGGGAATTATCCAGATCTGACACAACATTTTATAGTGACAAGAACATTAAGAGTTTATGGCAATATTAAAAAAGTTAAAGATTCGCGTTTGCCCATTACACCATCAATATTGAAAGGTTTAATTAAATCCCTAGCCCACACTGGCTTGTCTCGGTTTACATTGTTTATGTTGAAGGCTATGTACTTATTGGCATTCCATGCCTTCCTGAGAATAGGAGAGATGACGGGACCTATCCCCCCTAAAGGGAACTCTTTAACTCTTAACAAGAGCTGTCGCCGGATGGCAGCCACATATACCCCCCGCTTATTGAACCCTGAATCGATATGGTAAGTGCAACATTAAGTTGGTGTGGACACAGTACAATTGTGGACACAATACAAGTATGGACACAATGATATAATCTTCAAGAAAGAAATTTTCACAAGGGTTCCAATGAAAACACTCTGTCTAAATCAGACAAATATAAAATTCCCCCTTTTTTCAGCCTATTTGACATTTTACACATCTACATATAGTGTTCTTCCTTTGCCTTAAGTTTCATCAAAATCCTTCAAGTGAATAAAGAGGAGTTGTGCGTACGAGGTAACCCATCCATAGGGAATCAATGAAAACTAAAAGTCGAATTATCTCCCCTTCCTGGTTTCTGACAATAATTATATTCCTTCATGCACATCTCCATATAGTGTTCTTACTTTGTGTAAAGTTTCATTAAATTCCTTCAAGTGGT